>JAEANM010029400.1:0-10190 GCA_017656035.1 Myanophis thanlyinensis | reverse complement strand
TATAGTATTTACAAATTTACATCTTCCAATCAGAGAGCAGGATTCTCCCGCTCTCTTTATTATAATTGACAAACTGCGTGTCTCCAAGCATACCATATATGGTATGCTGTCTCCCAGCACACCATATATGGGTACAGAACAAATTCAATAATTCAATTTAATTATTTGAAATAATTATTTTAATTTTTGTCATTGACATTTCTTTTTGTCTCTCCTTTGGCATCCTTTCTTTAATAATTCTATTCCACCATTAAAAAAAAATTAGTGTACCTCTTGTCCTATGGCGAATTGGCCATGGCTAGTTGTCCCATGGTGAGTTGGCCATGGTGACTTGGCCATGACAAGTTGTTCTAGCCTACAGTCTGGAATATCTTGCAAGTCTCTCTCACCCAGGCACTATTCAGGTCAAGCCAGAGGTGAAATTCAGCAGGTTCTAGCAGGTTCGCTAGAACCGGCAGTTAATTTTTTAAGCAGTTCAGAGAACCGGTCGTTAGAAGAAATCCGTTGTTTTTTTCCACTTTACAGGGTTAATCCTGTAAGGAAGACAGGAAAAAAACATTCTGATATTGTTTCTAGCCTAATCTTTATTGCTCTGCTTATAGAAACTGCCCTCCCAGTCACATGACCACCCAGCCACGCCCACCAAGCCACACCCACAGAACCGGTAGTAAAAAAAATTAGAATTCCACCACTGGGTTAAGCTCTGTGTTGCAAATCCTGTGGCATTCTAGCTGCTAGGATTGTGCTAAGTCTTCAATCTAAAGCAGTGTCAAACATTCCTTCAGGATGAATTTTCAAATTATATCTCTGAATCAATTTGAGCCTTCATAGTGGATCAGGAGCTTTCAAGTATTTTCAAAGATCAGATGAATTTTTGCACATATAGGCATGCACTTATTAAATCAGATAAATACTTTGAATTGAATCATATCATTGAACTGATCCCTTGAAGCAATTTCAATTGACTTAGGTATTTTAAAGTGAATTGCAACTATTGGTTTAATCATGAATTAAAATCAGATCTTGCCTGATTTACACATTCCTACTAACTATTCATACATAAAATGTGAAGCTAAACCAATGAACACAAAAGTTATCTGATGATGGATCACTACAATTTTCTATCTAAGCTAGCATTGTCTACTCCAAGCACATACAACCTCAGGGCTACACAATGGTCCTTTGAACATTTTTGAAAGCTGTGCCATGTCCTTTTCAACAGAAACTGACATCCTGAAAAACATAACTCAAAAACTGAAATTAGGAAGCCCTAAAATAATCTCTAATCATTTAAGCAAAGAAATTCAACAAATTTTCCTACACAAATTAGGGAACAAAACCAACCACGTTACATAATGTCCCCAACCACTGAGGTCCTTGGTTTTCCCAAAGCATATTATGGTTCCCAGACATCAAAACACTACTCAGTCCTGTTTTGTTTTTCCTGGCAATTAGGTTGTCAAGCTGGTATCTATGCTATAATTTGCTAATTTGACCATCTACTGGAGATGCTAGGGATTTAATTGAGAAGACCTATTAAATGGTAGGGAATGTGCTCTGTCATTTAGCAAGATTATTTCTTTCCAAAGAGCTTAAGTAGGGCAATATTGGAGGAAAAAATAGGATAGTACTGAACGTACAAGTAGGACCCTCGATTCACAGAATGAATGTTGAAATAAAAATATTTAAAAAGGTGTTTTTAAAATGTTGTGTGCAGAAAGGAAAGTAGAATTCCATTTAATTGCTCCCTCCTTACCACAAAGCATGGTGTTCAGAGTGTTTGAGTGTCAAGATTCTAGTTTTAGTCATACATGGGGGACAATTCTTCACCATTCATTGATCAGATAATTGATGTTGAACTGAAAATGTCTGAAAATGAAAAAACACACAGCAGATTAGATCTATAGCAGTGGTGGCGATCTTATGGCACAGATGCCAGAGGTGTCACTCAGAACCCTCTCTGTGGGCATGTGCACCGTCGCCCCAGCTCAGCTCCACCGGGTTTCTCCATGGCATTTCTTGATGTTGTTTGCAGAAGTTTCCCTGCAAACAATGAAACAGAGGCTCACGAAAGAAAAAGATCTTGTGTCTTACAGAGTTGCCAGCGTTGTGATGCCCCACCTCCCGCCAGCTGGCTGGTCTTTGGGTCTCTGCTGTGCGCATATGCGTGCGATAGAGAGAGAGAGAGTTGCAGTTTGGGCACTCAGTCTCTAAAAGGTTTGCCATCACTGATCTATAGGATTTGTAGTTTTGCTTTATTCTTTTTATAATCCAGTGTTTGTAGGACACCTAAGATAGGTATGGCATTTAATCCAAAAAGAGAATTATACAGAATCATTGATCCATTTCAATATCATTAAAGAACTTTTTGTAAAAATTCAATTGAGATCTGTAATTAGGGTCTGTAAAGGGAAGAACTGATTCCAACTCAATCCTACCAACACCAGGTTGACGTTATTGTTGGGACTGCCTAGATTCAGGTATCTTCCATCTTTATTTCTAGATGGAGATACATTTCCCCAATTCAGAAGTGGTGTGTGATCTTGGAGCCTTTTGGAGGGAGCCTTTGCACAGTTCTATCAGATGTGCCAAATTTTACATCTACTGGATTGGATCATCCTCACTTACTCAAACCCTTGTCTCCTTATGGCTCAATTATTGCAATGTGGTCTACATATGGATGTTCTTGAAAACTCAGAAGCTTCAACTGGTAAAGAACATAATAACAGAAAAGTGGTGAGTAAGCCTTGGCATACCCACGCTTTATGAGTTGCACTGGCTGCTGGTATGGTAGGTGTGATTCAAGTCTGGTTATCACTTATAAAGCAGTATAAAGCTGTATATAGTACCTGAGGAATTACTTGTCTCCTGTAGGCTCTGCCTAGTTGCTAAAACCTAAAGAGTTGGTGCACTCTGGATCTTATCACTCAAACATTGTTATTTCTTGGATCTGGGAAGCACACCTTCTCTCTAGCAGCACATATCCTTGCAATGAGGTCACCCATGAAATCAAGATGGCTTCCACCCAGAGGGTGTTCAGAAGGCTTTTGTAGGGAGTAAGGAAGACAGAGGTAGGCTGCTACTGGTTTGCATCAGTTCTCTAGAACCGGATGTTAATTTTCTGAGCAGTTCAGAGAACTGGTTATTGGAAGAAATCTTCCCACTTTGCAGGGCTAATTCTGCAAGGAATGTAGGAAGCAAACATTCTGGTATGCCTGTATTTCTAGCCTAATCCTTATCTTAATTTGCCTGCTGCTTTAAGTACGGTAAGTGTTTTCAGAAACTGCCTCTGGGTTGTAAGCCTTAATGGTTCTTCGCAGTACACCCAGTACACCTGTCTGCAGCCTTAAAGGTTATTAAAGGGTTGTTTTAAGCTTTTTGAAGCATACTTCCAACATGGCTGGAACAGCTATTTACAGAACGGTTGGCATAGCCATAGAAGAAGTGGCTGAGAGGCAGGATGCAAGCTTGGCACTCTGTTTGGTTTTTTTTACTGCCTTTCTGGGGGCATTCCTTAAATCTGGATGATTACCTAAGGATATCTTGTGAAGTGAGTAGATCAGCTGGTTTCTTTAAGTGGTGCAAATGGATCTAACGATTGCTTTGGTGGAAAACTGTGCTTTGTCAGTTCACAGGAGTCTCTTGTCTATGGGGATTTTTCAGACACCCAGGTCATGGCTGTCCCAAAGGTGCTTTTTTCAAGAGGTAACTTTACTTTCTTGGTTTCCAGAAAGTCCAGTTGCCTCTTGAAAAAGCACCTTTGGGACAGGAGTCTCTTGTATTGCTTCGGAGTAGCCAAGGCACATAATTGCTCATTGATAATAAGTGGATCCTCCTTCCAATTTGTTTTAGTTTTCTCTCATGATAATATGGCATAGTAACATGTCACCAATTATAGAAAGTTAGCAGCCACCCCTCTCCTAGAAGAATGAAGTACTTTGAGAAATATTAAAAAGGAAGAATATATTTCCCTGAGTGAGAAATGGAGAAACATGTTTTCTTAGAGGGAGAAAGCAGCCCCCACCTTCCTTAATAGAACACAGCAGATGTCAGGTCTTAAGAGATAAAGAGACAGATAGCTATATTCATAGGCAAAAATTTCCTGCAGCAAGGTCTGAACAAAGGCAGAATGGGATTAGCCCTTACTCAAGATGTTAATTTGTCTCTTTAGCTTGGCATTTTGTAGCCCAAATATGTCCATCCACTTTCTGGAGAGCTTAAATGGCCTCTCTGCTAAAGGGTTTCATTTTATGAGCAAGAGTAACTTGGCTGCTGATAGTTATCCTTGTATTTTAACTATTTTAATTCCTCAATGAGCTCTGGCACCCTACACTGAAGATCTTTAATTTATTTTTAACTATATTTTAATTAATTGTTATATTTTGTGTTTTAAATGGCTGTGCACCACCCCGAGTCCTTCGGGAGAGGGGGCGGTATAGAAATGTTGTTATTAAATTAAATTAATTAAATTATTCCTCCATTTCTAATCTAATGATTAGTATTTAGGGCAGCTTTTTGCAAGCAAAGAAACTTTTTGTATTTTTGTACAAGTAATCCTTGACTTACAACAGTTCATTTAATGACCATTCAAAGTTACAATGGCACTGAAAAAAGTGACTTGTGACAATTCTTCACACTTACGACCGTTGCAGCATCCCCACAGTCATGACTGGGCAAATGAGGTGAAGTGCCCCTCGACGTGACATTGAGTTGGCCATGCCCATCCAGTCATATGACCACCCGGCCACACCCACCCAGTCACATGACCACCCAGCCACACACCCCCCCCCCCAGCCAGTCATTAAGGGCACAGAACTTGTTAAAAAATTTGCAGCGCACCACTGAAGGAAGATAAACTTGACAAATATATGTAGGATCCGTTGCCTAGGCAAAAGCAGCAGAAGCAATTTTTAAGTCCACAAGGAGATGTTGCAGGTGCCCTTCCTTTACTAAACTATAACAAGGCGAAGGAGGTAAATCAGATTCTCAAAATTCTATCATTATCTGCCTTGGAGCATGGTTAATTGGACCATTGTTACGCAAGGTTTCTGACCACTTCAGGGTGAGATAAATCCTATGAAACATTGAACTAGTGAGTTCTGTGAATGTTTCAATTGCTATAATAAATACGATTCAAATCAAAGATGCAGCTCAGTTGCAAGTTTTAGTTATATGTCTCTGGCCAATGATTAATATATGATCTCCTAATGTAAACAATCTCTTCAAGACTGCAACTAAGAAACATCAGTGCTAGATCTCCATTTCATATACATTCAAAAGCTCTTACATTCTTAGTTCTAGAATAGGCTTGTTTCATTTGCATCAAGTTTGTATAAGTCAGACTATTAGCCTACAAAGCAAGCTTTGCTGGCTGGGGAATTCTGGGAGTTAAAGTCCAAACATCTTAAAGTCGCCAAGGTTGAGAAACACTGACCTAGAGCAGGGGTGGGCAATTGTGGCTCTTTTCTGACTTGTGGTCTTCAAATCCCAGAATCCCTGGGAAAAGCAACCTAAATAAAATGTAGGAAACATTTTGAAGTGTAAGGGCCTTAACCCTTACACTTACACCTCACAATGTTCTCTCCATTTTATTTAGGTTGTCGTGCCCAGGGATTCTGGGATTTGAAGTCCACAGGTCATAAAAGAACCATAGTTGCCCACCCCTGGCTTAACCCTTACACTTACACCTCAAAACATTTCCTCCATTTTATTTAGGTTGCCTTGCCCAAGGATTCTGGGATTTGAAGTCCACAAGTCATAAAAGAGCAGCAATTGCCCACTCCTGACCTAGAGAGTTACAGAATGAAATTACAGGATATATGTGCTAATAACACACCCCTCTTTTCCCTGAAAAGGTGATCCTTTTAAAATACGATTACAAGCAGAAACCAGGCATTAAAAAATTAAATGATCTTTGGGGCTTCAGGCTTTAAGATTTTATTCTTTATTTTTGTGATTTCTGCAGCTACCGGAATATATGCACAATGTTCAATTGGCAACGAAAGCTGGTGCCAACTGGATCAAGTTAGAAATCTGTATCTACCTGCAGTTTCTTCTAAGAGTATTTTCAGAAAACCCATCTTACAGAACTTAAAACCTGTATTTCTGTATACATTTTGAAGTCTGTCTGAAGCAAATATGAGACACGTTAAGCCTTTTGTAAATGTTTGGATAGGAGGATTGAGAAGATAAATTATTCTTTTTTCTCTGGTAGGGTTTGAAAGCTGGTAACACAACAAGAGCAGTTCCAGGCCTGGATGAATCCAGCTGGGCACATTATCTTTCTCCTCACCTGGAAACACTGATGACGTGGCTGTTTATGATAGCCCACAATATGAGCCAGGCATTCAAACCACACACATTTTGACAAAGCAAGCAAGAGAATATGTCTTGGATTCCACTCGCAAAGCTGAGCTCAGAGAAATTTGCACATTTTCCAATAAGCTGCTTTAGAACTGGAGTTTTATGCCAGGGTCCATATCATAAAGCACCATAAAGTCGCTGCTCTTCATTGCCTTAGCTGGAATCAAGGGAACCAAGTGGTCTCTTTCTTCAAAAACAGTGTGCAGAAGCAATCCATTTGGTAACACTAGAGGGAAAGAAATGACAGCAAAACCCAGGCCAATTGTATTTACAAGAAAAGGTCTTAACCAGGAGGCAAAATGCTATAGAGTTGCAATGGCAATGTTTTTTTTTTTTAATTTTATTTATAGGTTTTTTTTTCTTTAACATCCATAAGTGCTTAATGAACAGTGCCTGGATCAATGTGCACAATACTAATAAAAACAATAATAATACTGTTTAGGTATAAATAATAATAACCTTTCAACTTCTAACCTTTACATATACATAGTAATTATAATGTATTCTATTATGTATCAATATCCATAGTACTTTTTTCCCAATTTCTATTTTCTACCTCTATTTTCTAACCATTAATGATACAATTGCCATGTTAACAGATATTCTATATCTATCCATCGTTTGCCCTTTTTAGTATTTCAACTCTTATTGGCTTTTTGACAACTCTCCCATGGTCCTCCCTTGGGATTTTGTATCTTCTTACATCACTCATATTTAATCTAGGTATTTCATCTGCCTCAACCTCTACCTCTTTCTGTTGAATCTCTAGAGCACCTGTCAGTGTTTTTTTTTAAATCACTTCTGGGAGATCTTTCTCTTTATCCTCTTCTACATTTTGATAGAGAGTAATCTACCTGTTGCATTTTAAGAATTTTTTACTGCCTCTTCTATATCTTTATTTACTTGTGTCATTTGCTGATTTATCTCCTCTATTCTTTCCTTAGCTCCTTCTAATTTCTCCACTACTTTCTGGATTTTTGTTTCTCTTTCAATGTCATTTGCTGGGGACTTTCTAGTCTCATATCTTTATCACGCATCAATTTCATCATCTCCCTATGATTCCTTGTCATGGTTTCCTGAATATATTGAAGCATCAATAATGTTTCTTCTTGAAATGTATTTGTTTTTCCCTGTTGAAACATTTTGCATTAATTTAATGAGTTAAAAGTTACTCAATAATCCACCAAAATCTCAATGTCCCAAATGTGAAAACACACACACACACACACACACACACAAAAGCCAATGTTAGTATGTTAGTAAAATTGCTCAGTCCCAGAACTGTTCCTCCAAATCCACAATATTTATAGTCCTCAAAGTCTTCCAGTTTGCTCCCTTTAAGTTATCCAGATTTGTAAGTCTTGTTTAATTTTTCTTCTTTCACCTTGTAGAATGCTCTATCACACAGTATAATCCAGACTAGCCCACCAGATTTTCCAAAACCTCATTAATTCACAGAGTCAAATGTTCAATGGCAAGGGTAATTCTTGTTAATTATGGTCCACACAACCTTAAAAATCTTCAAAAGTTCACCAGTTACTCCCAAGCAGCCAGAAAGAAAATAGATATAGAAGTAAACAAAAAAAAAAAAGGGGGGGGGGGCTTTCAGGTGTTGTTTGCCTTTCACTGTTTTCTTTCTTATTCTTCTTTGTTTCCCTTCTGTTATCAATTCTTACTTTCTGTCAAGGTCTTTTTTTTTTAACCATGTAATAGTATAGTATCTTTTTTCACCAGTACGTGATAGCCCAGCTTTAAGTCCAGCATTAAAGGAAGCAAAGATATAACAGCTGATTGTCAAAAGATTTGAAAAGAAATACAGTTTCTTCCAATAATCACAATATTATCCACAAATTAAATCACTTTTCTCAGTATTACAAGTTCCAGTCTGGTCTTTCTATATTTAGAACCTCATAGTCTTTCATTCAAGTTTTTTTCTCTTTTGGGTCTCTAACCTGTCTCTGTGTATTAACTTGCATCTATCTCAGCATTTTCGAGAGCCTTTCTTTTAGAATTTTTTTTATTTGTGTTTAAGTCTCTAATATAGAAGTTGAAAATCATCTCACCCAGTTTCATGCCCCTGTTCACACACCACTCCAGCTCGTTTTTTTTTTCCTTTGGTTGTCCTAGCTTCTTCAGTCTGGTCATAATGGCCCTCTCTCTTCTTCGTTGGTTGGGAGGGTGGCCTAGATCGAACGGAAGATCCACCACTCTTCCACAATCAGCAAGGGATTCCTCCTTTCTTTTACACCCCTCCAGGGTGACTTTAGGCCCTTAGGGGGCCCCCAACAAGAAGGATTGACCGGGAATTCACAGAGCCCCACTATCCTGACCACTTCACCATGACACCAAACCGGAAGTTCTCTTTTTTTTTTATTTGTTGTGCTATTCCCTTTTTTGAGTGGTGAAATTCATTTTTATTTTATCTATATTTGACACAAAGTGTAATTTATTAAATAAAATCTAATAATAAAAATGCTTTCTTACTGCTGCTTCTTATTCCAGCATAGTTCTAAAATATTTCATGCCAAATTCTATTGATTTCAGTTTTCATATACAAGATTGCATAAATAGTTACTAAAAAAATTGCTGCAGATAAGGTTGAGATACAAGAAACTCATATGTACATGGATTCAATTCAGTCTGTATTTTAAAACACAAAGACCATAATGTTCTCTGCTTAAGGAGGAAATATTTGTATTTCTTTAGGAGATATTGATTTTTCTTCAGGTAGCAATTCTTTATATCACATGGAGAGCTTACTCCAGAAGGTCACTGGAAGAGGGTTTGAAAGGCCCCCAGTATACAAATAACACTCTATTGAATGTATGGTAGGCTGCAATCATTATGACATATTATAATGTCACAGTAGAGTCTCATCAAATTTTGGTGGTTTATAGTAGATCAGATCAGAATTACCTGAGAGCAGTCTGAGTGTCTGAGGCTGCAAGATTGACTACCTTTAGTTTCAGCTCCTAAGAATGAAATTAGTCTGATCTAATTCTAATAGACTATTGCCCGAATGCTTCAACTACTTACAATTGCTTCAGGAAACTAATGTAAAATTTATTCTGTCAGCTTTACTCTTGAGGGAAGGAACAACAAGAATATAAAAATCAAACTTTATATAGATGATAAAATGATTACTTGTCAACAGTCTATGAGCTGCTTGGGGAAACTGAGTTGATGTAATAATTGGCTGTAATATCTAGATAAGAAATAATTAGAAATATTTTCTCTATAGTTCAGTTCAGTATTTAAACAGGATTTTTAAAGTGAAGTCAAGGTTAGAATATTCTAAAACATTTTAAATATACACCTACCAGTGGATAAGAAACTAGGATTTGTTAATAGCCAATGCTATTTTTTTTTTAATTAAATCTGAATTTGGCAAAATTAAACATTTTATTCAGAAAAGAAGACAATCTAAGAGAAGCATTCTCAAGCAGGAAATTTTTAGTTTAGTTACTCTAAAATATATTTATTTAAAAATGTATATGGCTATTCAATTTATGTGAATAATTATGGGTTCCCTTAGAGTCAGGGCTTCCAAATTTTAGAGGAGAGGCTGTTGCATTTCTGAAATAACCAAATGATGCAGTATAAGAAAAAACTTAGAAACCTGCTATTTCTTTCAACTTATTTTTCATTTGGAAGTCACTTTTTGCCTGAAGGTTTAGGGTTAGAATTGGCCTTAAGTTGCTTGAAGGGTACTTATCTATAAATAAAATGTGTTCCAAACATATATTTCACATCTGTGGCCCTATTTTTCCAATAAACAATATCTTTCATTATTGTTATTGTTGTTGTTATTATATTATTATTATTAT
>JAEANM010029399.1:0-10190 GCA_017656035.1 Myanophis thanlyinensis | reverse complement strand
TCCCAGAGAATCTCACCTAAGACCGGCCCCTCCCTCCCATCTAGAGAAGCCCAGTCGGAGTCCAGCCCTGTCCGAATATGGGGCAGAAGAATGAAATTAATGTAAGCTGTTGTAATTGGAGGGGTTGGACTAGAACCGTAATGGCGAACCTATGGCACAGGTGCCACAAGTGGCACTCAGAGCCATCTTGCTGGGCACACAAGCTGTCGGCCAACTTACCTCCAGCTGAGCATGCCCATGCAATTGTGTATGCATGCATGCGCGATTGCAGAGACCCAGCTGGTCTTCGGGCCTCCACTGCGTGCAATTGCAGCAGGAAATCCAGCTGGTCTTTGTAGCTCTCCTGCGCATGCACATGCGATTGCTCGTGTGTGCATGAGTGCCTGTGTGCAGCACACGTGCATTGCCGGTGCAAAAGCTGCATGCATGCGCAGATGGTGCAGTTGCACATGCAGCGCTTGTGGAGGAGCCGCATGCAAGTGCGGATGGCACACGCAAAGTGCATACTTTTCGTCACTCAGTAAGTAGAAGGTTCGCCACCACTGGACTAGAAGAACCCCAAGGTCCCTTCCAATTTGGTTATTCTGCTAATTCTTTCTACCTTTAAATGGAAAGTATCATTAAGAAGAGTGCATCAATTGAATAAAACTAAAACATCAATAAAATATAGGCTATCAGAGGAGACGTTTCCTTCTGTAGTTTAGTGAAGTAACCAGCAGTTCCTGATTTTTATGAATGAAAAGCAACTCAATGAACAAAAGGTCAAAGGTAGTTCTCTTTGTCCGGTGTTTCCACTGCATAAACTTTATCACAAGTGCTGAAATTTCACCAGGTTCAAATTACCATATTTTTGGATGTATTCTGGATCTCTCAGTAAATCTATAATGCTGGGAAGGTGGAACACAAGAGAAGAACAGAAGCATCAGCATCAAGGTGAATTGATTTAATTCCAATGGCAATGTTAGAAGGCCTAAAGAGCCAGGTTGTAGCTAACAACATTTTGGGGAAGATTTATCTGTGTGGCCTCTAGGAGCAGACACTCACTTGCAGCACAAAATCCACCCATCTATCCCTTGGCAAATTAATCCAGATTTTATGAATATATTGTGAAAAAGTTAATGTCTCTTCAATGAGTAAGAAGTAAACTAAAAGGTTTATCAGGGAGAAGGAAAAAAGAAAAAGGAACAAATGGATAGGCTTTTATTAAATGTAGCTCTAATAGCATCCACACCTATGTAAGATCATTGTGAAACATCATCTTTTGCTGGCAGACCATGATAAAGCTACATGCTGATGCTAATCAAAGGATGTGTGTTCAGCTGATAGCTCTTAGCTTTTTTCATTGCTTCCTAATAGCTGGCAGACATACAGTATGTAGCACTTGAGGAGAATTGTCCTCTGCTTCTGACAAGACAGATATAATATCTATGTTCATCTAATGCGCCCCGTAAGTGTATTAGAAACATGTAAAAGCTAAAGAAACCAAATGATCCAAGATTTATTCCAGACCTATTCCAGCGAATAGGATATAAAAGCAAATGAATAACAGATACTATATCATTTGCCATAGGACCAGGCTGATTCAATGCTGAATTTACAAAAATGCAAGTTTGGTTTCTGTTAACAAGACTGCATAGAACTAATACCCAATTCTTTAAAATTGAAGGTACAGTGTATATTTAGAAGATAATTCAGACAAGTTTAAACACTTGGCAACCTCCAGGTAATCTGAAAATCACTGCTCTCAACTGGACCATACAGGCCAGAGTAGATGAAACTTGAAGTCCAAGGCATTAAAAATGTACTAGGTTGTTTCTCCTTGATATTAGGGAATTGAAAGAGATTTTTGTGGCTGCCCGTGATATAGAGTTTGTATTCATATAAATTCTAAGTATGACCACATTAGCTAAAGATTTGGCAAGTGTATTTGCGTAAGGTACTACAGTTTGGTTAATATTAATATAACAATGTCTTTTGATTCTTAGTTGTCATAAAAAAAAAAACCTTCCTCCTTTGATTAATTTGTGGTTCAAATTATTGTGTGAATCCAGAAAATACTTCCATTTGGTTATCAGATTGATCATGTTGGGCAAGTGTAAGCATAGCCTTTTAGGGACAATATATTCTTTTAACAATACAGTAAGTGCACTAGCAGAATTTCTAATGTTCCACATCTACATATTTTAGTTCATGCCAGATTACTAGTTCAGCTCTACAGTTGAAATTATGCATGTATTCTGGTTGCCACAGCTCAAAAAGTATATAATGACTCAGAGGAAGCATAGAAGAGGAGGAATCATAACTCAAGACTGTGAACATAGCTAAAACTCCTTTCTTACTCCTATTTTCCTCACAACAACCTTGCAAGGTACATTGAGCTAAGAGAGTGACTGGCCCAAAGTCACCCAATTGGCTTTCATGCCTAAGGTGGGACTAGAACTCACAGTCTCCTGGCTTCTACCTTTGTGCTTTAACCACTAAAACCTTGAACCCTTCTGAAAATCTTTCAATATAAGTATGGCTAATTCAGGATTTGAATCCAGACCCTCTTAAATACTACATCACAATCATCCATGGTAGTTAGTCCTTTTTGTGGCCAGAAAGGCATTTTCTTCTTTTGCTATTTTTCTGTTTGCCATAAACCATAAGGGTGTGGGGAATGGGTTTACCATGTATACAGGTAGTAGTCTTCAACATACAACAGTTCATTTAGTGACCATTCAAAGTTACAACAGCACTGAAAAAAGTGATTTATGACAATTTTTCAGTTACCACCTTTGTAGCATCCCCAAGAACAGGTGATCGAAATTCAGATGCTTGGCACCTGATTCATATTTATGATGGTCACAGTGTCCGAGGGCCACGTGATCTCCTTTCTGACAAGCAAAGTCAATGGGAAGCCCAGAGTTGACTTAACAAGTGGGTTACTAACTTAACAACTACAGTGATTCACTCAACATCTGAGTGCAAGAATAATTGTAAATGAGGCAAAATTCACTTAAGAAATGTCTTACTTAGCAACAGAAATTGTGACCGTAAGTCGAGGACTACCTGTTGTGTACTATAAGTCCAGATAGAAAGTGTGTGTGTGTGTGTGAAATCTAGCATCCTTTAAGCTTTTTAAAAAGTGAATAAGTAGCAGTAATAAAATAATTATTGTCAGCTCTGTGAAGTAGGAAACAGTTTCCACAAGTAATACTGGATCTCTGCTTCATTGATATAATAATCTATACTTACAGAATCTTGAAAGCCTGACAAGTTTTCCTCTTCCCTCTCTTTTAAACCCAAGGAAGTTGAAGTGGGGTCACTTTAAATTTCTGTCTAATTCATTCTTTTCTTCCCAAGCTTAATTCTTAATTTGCGAATGATTTCAGCATTACCCTCTTCAAGCTTGTTCCTGTAGTTCTCTACAATGATACAGGAATGAAACCCACATTCTTTACTTGTGTATAGATAGAGAGGGGATCAGTATCTGCTTTTTCTATAAAGCTCTTCTTGTACCTTTTTAAAGTAGTGCCTGGGGAAATGTAAAAATGTTGTCTCGTATCTTGCAGAATGTTAGACCTAATGGACCTTCTAGATTAGTACTGACTTCAGCCTTCTTCAGCCTAGGGTTCTCCAGATGTCTTGAGATGGCAAACTCGCAGAATTCCCAGCTTGAATACAACCGGAATTGTCCTGTTGAGAAAAGTCTGTCTATGGCAGTGTTTCTCAACCTTGGCGACTTCAAGATGTTTGGACTTCAACTCTCAGAATTCCCTAGCCAGGGGATTTCTGGGAGTTGAAGTCCAAACATCTTAAAGTCACCAAGGTTGAGAAACACTGGTCTATGGTGATTGGATGCAGCACTTCTGGATTTCAGAGGAGGATCTGTTCAGCTCTACAGGGAGATGTTGGAGATGAAACCTTGCTTATGGTGCCTGACACATATATCCTCTTCCCCCAAAAGCTTTCTCATCTTCTGTCCCTCCTCTAATTCAGACACTAGGAAATGAACTCCTTTAGTGATCAAATTAAATTCTTCAAATAAGAATGGCTTTTAAATCAGGTCAAATAGCTGTTTTATTCAACTGTATGTCTTCTCCTCTGCGCCAATATTTAGGAAAGTATCTTCTCCTGGGCATGAAATAAACTTGACAATTTCCACATGAGCAGGGTCAAAGACAGTCACTCCAATTCATAACATTTCTCAGCAGCATCCAGAGATTGTTTTTACCACAGCTTCCACTTCTGACTCTTAAATGACAGTAGTGTTTTTGTGGCATTTAAGCCGGCAGAGTCTGTTCCTTCTTTCTCATTACTAGTGAATCAGGTTCTTATTTGTCATACACAGTTCAGCTAATTGACCCTTAGACTCACTGAGTAGATTGAACTTGGACTTTCATTGGCAGGGGGAAAATATTCTTGACATTGCACATAGCTCATGACAATTATAAAACAAACATTGGCTGCACAATTCTTAAGACAATGAGAACCAGTCTCCCTTTTCTCCTTCAAAATGATGGGTGCAAAATATTTTATGTTGCTCAAGTGTATTTTCTTTGATAAATTAAAAACTGGGAATATAAACAATGTTCTAGTTAGGTCTTTAAACTTTTAAGCCATTGAATTTTAGATTTGTTATACTGTATATTTTAATGAAATATCTGGTTTTATTATTTGATGAATACTGGAATTTAATTCTTTTAATTGTTCTTCCCTTATCACAAGAGTGTCAAACTCAAGGCCCGGGGGCTAGATCTGGCCCGTGGGGTGCTTAGATTTGGCTGCTGCAGGGCCGCTGTGGAAATAGCAAAGGATTGGCCTGCGGTGCCTCTGCCAATGAAAACAGAGGTTGGGAGGGCCACAGGTGGTTCTCCCAAGCTGTTTTCGCTAGAAGAGAGTTGTAGGAGGCCATCGCAGGTGAAAAAAGACTTCGTGAGTGCTTGAGCCACCATAGGAACCCCCAATACAAGTGACATTGAGCTGGCCATGCCCACCCTGGCCACATCCACTCCACCCCCCCAAGGTCAAGCACAACTCTGATGTGGCCCTCAGTGAAATCGCCTTTATCATGTTAATATTTCATTGCTGCAACACAACTAAACAATAGAAACTTATTATATTACAATAATATTCTTTATCAGGCTGCCCAAACTCAAGAAGAAATATTTAGGGAGTTTTTTCAATGGTGCATAGGCAATGTCTACAAGAATTAGAATGTCATATTTGCTACTTCATGCACATTACTGAAGGTCCCATTGCCATCATTTATAGGCACGATGACTTTTAAATGTATTCTACTTTTTTTCTCCCCTAGAACTTTTCTTGTGTTAAAAAACCAAACAAAGATAAGAAGCTTCCCTTCTAAACCAGCTTTCCATGCTCAAGTGGTTTTCTATTCAAATCATTACTTGGCTTGACAGTGCTTTTCAGAAATCCCTTTTCAAAGAATTGACTAGGGCTCCTTGCACAGAATGATAGCTGCTGCTCAACAGGACAAGTTTAATTTAACAACACTTCATATAACAAGGAATTTCTTGCTTCTCACCTGCTTTATTTTTTAACATTGGTGTGAATAAGTGTCAAACAATTGTTCAATATACTTTGCAAAGCTTTATATACAATACCTCAGGTGTACAACTACAATTATTTCTGTAAGTCTTGAAAATTAAAGTAATTAATGTAATGTACTTCCAATACAGATATATTCTTCTGGGAGCTGAATTTTACTACAATCTTTTTACCCATACACAGAGTGGCACCTTTCTTTAGAACACGCAGTTGTGCAGTTTTTAATTCAAATTCAACATTCAGAGATCAATTCATCCATACTAAAAAGCCTCTATATTTAAAACTTCCAAGTGTACCTGGATTGCTGAATTCATGAAAGAGACTGGAAATTTATCCTATAATCCAGTGGCATGGAACATCACCGTCAAAACAACTGTTAAAACGTAGGTAAACAATCTATGGACTATGAATTACATTAACCCTCCAGCTCAATTTTTGTGCTGCTCAGAACCTTTCAAAATCATATCATTCATCCATTTCTATTCTGCCTTTCCTCCAGCAGCTCAGGACAAGGTTTAGCCTAAGATCTCTCACTCTCTCTGGCAAATGTCAGCTACCATACACAATACTTGACCGGACAGATCAATGGTCCAAATCAATGAAAAGCAATTTAATCTTACAACAGGGGCTTTAACTTTATTAGAATCAAAAAGAAGAGATATAGATGTAGATATATGCTGTTGTGAATGAAAATGCATGGTTGCAACAAAAAAGCTAAAAGTAATGACTCACTGTAAGATATTATAAATAATCACAAGGTTGATCTATTCCAAGGAAAGAAATCAATTACTTTATAAAACATGTTTCTCAACATCCTCCCCCCAAGAATTATGCAGGAACACTTATACTTATAGAACACTTAAACGTATACAAGTTTTGGGGAAAGAGGGAAAGGGAAAGTGAGTAGATTAACTGGATAAAATTTCATGAAATGCAATCAATTCCAAAATTCTGAAAATAAATATATGGCTGACTTCTGAACCTTTCCAATGGGATATGATTTGCAAAGCCATATATAGTTTGAAAACAATAGTGCCATCTTCTTACACTGGAATAATTAGTAAAGTCGTTTAACTCTAGATGCTCATGACCTGATCTTTATTTGTGTTCTTGTCTCTAAACATGGAGCTTTCTTTAATGGGCTATGTGTATTAAAGATAGATGGTGCTGCCCTAAGGAAGACAGCAAGGACAAGCTTACATAGGTTATAAAGTTTATAAAACAAGAAAAGTCTAGAATAGTGTCAATTTCATACGGAGACATTGAAGAGAACACAAAGCTGAACTAACTGAGTTTGCAAGAAAATGGTTATACTTTGAAGAATGAGGGGAAAAAGACACTTTTCAAGTCTTAATCAGAATTTCTGTCTCATCTCTCTGTGGAAGACTATAGTATTCCTATCCCTTTTGTTGTTCTCTTGCTAGTTCTCTTCCAAAGTTTATCATCTGATTATATATGTCTTGAAAATATCCAGCCACCCCATGTTAGAAACATGATACTCAACAAAAGGGTCCTTTGGTTTATGGCTGTTATGTTCACCTTCATACTTAAATCCTGACTACAGTTTTTATGGATAGGGGCAAAGTCCATATTGACTGATGGGTCGATTGGCCTTGTTTGCCCATCTCGCCTTGTCCTGAATATTATATATTAATCATATGGAATGTGCAGGGCAAAGAAAAATATATGCATGGTTGAATGCAGCATTGAATGAGAACCATTTTCCTTAAATCCAATTCTATTGATTCTCATATTATCCATCTCTCCTTCCTTAAACCTAATCACTTCAACATAATCTGAACAGCTGGAGGAGCTGGACAGAGGCAGGGAGGGGTTTAAAGAAAAAGCTTCCAAGGTGTGCACCTTTAGATTTTAAGTTCCTTGGAGTAGTTCCTATAATGTCATACACTTATAATGCTGGAATGCTTTAAACAAACAAATAAAATGGATGAAAATATTGCTCCTGTCTAAAATTCCAGTTTGGTCAGCTTGTCAAATTCACCATTTCATTCCTCATCACATACCAGATTTCAGTGTCATTCAGTTCCAACCATTGTATTATGTTCACTGAACTTCACAAAAAGGTCCCACCCCAAAGGCCTCTTCCCAGAATGTTTCTACTTCTGTATACTGTGAGATTTATCATACCTGTTGCTACCTTCCTCTTGATGTTGGGGCTCAGTAAGGATGGAGAATAAGTTCACCTTTATTACAAGCCACACTACGCTTTCCCCAGCTGCAAAGCTGGATTCCTTACAGGAAGAAACACTTAATCCGTAACTACTGCCAAGTTTATTACTTCAGACCGCTTCTGGTATTATATGCATGCTTCAGCCAAATGATAATAATGAACACCTACATCTGCTGTTTTTAAAGTGACCAGTTAAATCATGCGCTTAGTTCTTGTACATTGGAATCAATGGGATTGTAGTGTGCTGACCTTTGGCTGCCTTTGTTCACAGTGCTGCATTGCAAAGGTGCACTAATGAGAAACCAATAAGAATAAACAGTAAGAATGGGCTAATCATATAGTCCCCAGATCATCGTGCTGTTTACTGTCCAAACAATTGCTGCAATGCAGCAGCAAATTACATGAGCAGAGCAATGCATGGACAAGGGCAATGCCTGCGACCGTGATGTATTAGGAGAAGACTAGATATAAACCCCAGAGCCCTAGGCTGACAATGTTTTTTTTTAAATATTTCTAATACAGTTTGGTGGGTATACTCTGGACAGAAACATAGTGTTAACTGTGCCAGAGAACATGCCACAACACTGTTTACATAGCTAAGGCTTATTGAACAGAATGTGCTGGCATTAAATAGCATTTGAGTCCTAAATCGGGCTTTATAAACAATGGCTGGGTTCATACAATATTTAAAGGTAAAACAAGCAAGCTTCCATATGGTTTGGTGTCCTTTGGGAATTCTGCCAATAACATGACAAAAAGAACCATAAAGGAGAAAATGAAAAAAAAATGAAAAGTTTTAGAAACACAAGGCTGCCGTAATTGGATAAGTTTCTTGAGACTTACAAGTAGTCAATCATATGATAATGGTAGATGTTAGTATCATAAGAATCATATGATAATCGTCCACAAGTTATGCGGGCAAGTGGTACTTTACTATTCATATGATCCAGCAAATGGAGATTTGAAAACATTGCATATATCATGGTTCCCCTTATTACAATGAGTTTATGGGCATGTATTTGCAAGGTAGAGGATGGAAGGATATGAGGGACTCTATTGGAAAATGCCTTGTAACTGGAACTAAAATGCCTGGTAACTGGAACTAAACTAGGAAAAATACAACATCTAGCTATTTCTATTGTTGATAGAACAGTCTGCACAGTTGAGCAGCAAAACAATATTTCAGGCAGTCAGCTTCCATTGTATCTTCAAATCAAGAAGTCTTTGACTCTGATTTGGCTTATGTTAGATCAGCGTGCTGTTCCTGCCACCCAGTGATCTGTACCTGTTTCAGATTTGATAGATGTTTGTTTAGTTGATAAGTAGAAGCTGGGAAGAGATCAATCTAACAGGTTCTCATAATTTTCCCACAGGGAAACAAATAAATAAGAGACCTTGTTTGGTCTATTGGTTAAGGCACCATGATTGAAAGTAGGAGACCATGAGTTCAAGTACTACCTTAGCTATGAAAACCAGCTGAGTGACTTGACCAGCCCAACCTACCTTACAGGGTTATTGTTGTGAGGAAGAAAGTACTGAATGTGTTTTCTGACTAATTATTTGTAAAAATAATAAAGATAGGATATAAACATACAAACAACTTTGCCAAGTCCCTATTCTTGCTGCCTGTGAATATACTGAAATGGTAGATAGTGTTTGCTTTTTAGGATAAATGATAGACAAAGAAAAAGCAGTCAAGAAATAAACTGCAGACTAGTGCTTGATAGAATAGGCCATAATGGCTTTGGATAAGCTATTCAGATGCTGTGATTTATCTATGCCTACAAAGTTCTGAATTATGCAAGTCATGGTGTTTCCTATGATGCACTGTGGCAGTAGTTTTCAATCTTGGCAACTTTAAGAGATGTGGACTTCAGCTTCCAGAATTGAAGTTGAAGCCCATACTTCTTAAAGTTGCCAAGGTTGAGAAACACTGCTCTATGGAAATTAAAGTAGGACTTTGAAGAATCAGGAAAGAATGATGCTTTGAAATTTTGGTGGTGTGGAAAACTTCACAGAATATCATGGACAGCCAGAGAGAACAAACCAATGGATCAAATCAACTCAGAATTCTCTTAAATGAGCAGGCTCAAATTATCCTACTTTGGACACATTATGCAAAGACTTATTTCTCTGGTTAGGAGCTTGTTGCTGGGAAACGTAGAAGAAAGGAGGTTCACCAACAAGATGAACAGACTCAGTTACAATAGTGATGGGTACACAGTTGGAAGATCTGAAGGATCAGGTTAGAGGCGTATCATCCTGAAGAAAATCTAGCAATGTGATTGACACTGACTGGATGACACATATTCAATCAATCAATCAATCAATCCAATCAATCACAGAATCTTTAAAACCTGACGAGTTTCTCTCTGCTCCTTCTTACAGTACACAGAATCAAGGTGGCTTATTTTGAGTTTCTCATAGTATTTTCTTTCTTTCTTTC
>JAEANM010029397.1:0-10191 GCA_017656035.1 Myanophis thanlyinensis | reverse complement strand
TAACTTTCACTACGCACTCTATCATTATGGGTTAGCCAGATTTTTACTAAATAAGCAACAATGGACCACATTCACACGGCAAAACGGCACACTAAATCCTAGGCCCGTGATGGCGAACCTATGGCATGAGTGCCACATGTGGCACGCAGAGCCATCTTGCTGGGTTGCAAAATTTAATTTTTTTCCTGAAAATTCTCTCTTAAAATTAAGGTGCACGTTATACGCTGGTGCGCGTTATAAGCCGATAAATACGGTATAGCAGAGTGAACAGCCTGTTTAGGCTGGTGGCAACACTATTTTGTTGCCACCAGCAACAAAAGGACCCAGATTGTTGGGGGCAATATGCTGACTCTGTAAACTACTTAGAGAGGGCTATAAAACACTGTGAAATGGTTATGTCTAAATTCTACTGCTATTTTTCCTCTCTTCAGTCATTTCAAAATGCATTTTCAGATTCTTTTCCCTTGATTCTTCATGTATTAAGATAGTAATATCCATGCTTTAATACTAAAAACTTAATTAATGTTTTTACTGCTTACTTAGAAATAGAGAGTTGTGTTTTGGTTGTCTGCTGCCATATGGGGTCATTCCTGAAATAGATCCATATCCTAACTGAGGATTATATATATTTTTAATTTCAACATAAATGTCAAAAGCACTATATATGTTGAATTTAGTTTAAATACAGGTAATCCCCATTTTACAATTACTTATTCAATGATCTTTGGGAGTTACAATGGTGCTGAATGAGGGGGGACTTAAAAGCGATCCTCAGTTATGGCTCTTGCAACTGGTCTGCACTTAACATCACAGCATCCTACGGTCACATGATCACCACATGCAATCTTAAATGCAGGCTGGCTTCCAACAATCAAAGTCAAAAGCTACATCAACACAACCTTGCAAGTTTGAAGGTACAAACTTCCCGATGCCATCATTAACTTTTGACCACCATCTGATCAATTAGGGCAGTTCCAAAGTTTCTTCCTCTGACTATTAAGCCATTGGGGGGTGGGGGGGATTCTCCCTTCTCTTGTCTGTTTCCTAGGCAGCATCTCTTTTGCCAAGGTCATTCATGCATCATGCCAGCACAAAGAAATCAACAGTAAATTAATTTTGTATAGGTGATAAAAAACAAATAACAATTTAATATTTACTTGTTTTCCGAGTCAGCAGGGGGGTGTTCTTCTCCTTCTGGTGTTTCCTCTGTTGCATGTGAGTGATCCAAGTCACTGTAGAGTTTAAAATAAAAGTTATTGTTTCCAGTTAGTACTTCTAATATACTTGCCAACACAAATGTTTACATTTATGAAAAATTGTAAGATTTTTCTCAAAGTTCCTATTTTCCACAAATAAATATATTCTTTGCTTTCTAAAAATATATGCCCTAATAAAAAACAGGTAATATGATGAAGTTTAACAGACATACATTTGGCATCAGCCTCAAAATGCTAAGACTGAAAAATGATTTCTATTCTATTGCATAATTTTCTGTTTTCAAAAAGATTTATGCTTTCATCATGACTATTGCTTTCTAGGTAAGAATGCTGAACATTAAACATAATTTCTGCATTGCATCATGTCATTTAAGCGATGTATAATTTTGTTATAATTTATATTTATTCTAAATATAAGATTAAAATAAAATACTAACGTCAGTTCATCTTTGACAGTTCCCCAGTTGTGTGATCCGCTCCCGCCACGCTTGTCTTCGTGTTTTAGACCACTGAAATGTGAATGTGAAAGAGAACTAACAAAACTGAGTTAACACAATAGTGCTGGGATACAGAAATTCAAAGGCAAAATTTCAAAACATTCTAATAGAATGCAAGATTTTTTTAAAGAGAAGCTACTGAGTATTTAAGACTTACGATCTGTCGCTTCCACTATGCCTATCAAATTCACGTTTGCCTCTAGAGTCAAAGCCATCTCCTCTGCCCATTCCACGTCCTCTTCCACCACGACCACCTCTTCCAAGACCACCACGGCCACGCATAGGACGATCAATAATAGGTCTATTGTAAGCAGAAATAGAATAGGGTTTATATTAAGCCCCATAAAACTGTTAATATGCTTTAAAAAGTATTGCCACAATCTACTTGAAATTAAGTGACTCACAATATTTTAATTAAAATGTATGAAGAAACCTGTTTTTCTAAAAGCAAATATTCTGTGCTTTCTAATTAACTTACTTTGGATTGCCTTCATCAATAGGTCTATTTGTTGATTACTCTAGCACACAATCATCCAAACAACCATGAAATATACAATCCTTACTTATCAACAGAAAATTCTCCTCCTTCACCCTTTTCTTCGGCAGGTTTATCAAATCGTCGTTCACGAGGAGGCCGTCTCTCCTGCCTCCTCTCAATAGGCTTGCCCTCTCCCTGAGGCTGTTGCTGATCAGGCCTTCTGCCAATTCGTCTTATCCCTAAAATAGAAGGGAATCTGCATCAGTAAATTATTTACTGATCTCCACCAAGCAACTGGTATAAACATATAGGTATTATCAATATGTAATAAACAATAGTTTTCTACTGATAAAATACTGTATTGTATGGCTGCTTTTTCTAGCAGTTTTTACAGTTATTATCTTATAGGAATTGTGGTCAAACTAGCTCTACAGGTATTTATAATCCTTCAAGGTACAAACTGGAAAAGCTTAAATTTTAAATAAATAAAGCTCATACACATCTGAAACAATAATTATTAAAATATTCATTCTCCTCTTCCATTAAATAAAGTTCATAACTAGTATTCTTTGATGAAACAATCAAGTTACTTGATTCCCTAACTACAGACTTGCATATTGGAATAAATTGCAAAAGATTTATTTTGGGATAGAAGATCAGTCTATTATCTAAGCCATTCCAGAATATTTTCTCTTTATTTAACAAAAAAATGAAATTTAATTGTTATTCTGCTCAATAATTTCTATTTCAGAAACCTTTATAGAATGTGGTGAATCAGTTGCAATTAGGAAATAGGATAGCCACAATTTTTCTTACTTTGCTTGAATACTTATCAAGTTTGTTATAACAGAAAGTAGATATTTGCCTATAGAGTGATAAGGAAGCTGGAAATATGACTTTACAGAAATAATTATCTCTGTAGTAATGCACTAATCTGGTACAGTAATCCCCTCCACACATGCAACATTTCTGCAACTGAAAATACTGGGTCTCAACATGCAATACACTCTATTCTCTGCCTGGAAGCTGTCACGGTGCCAATAATTCCACCACACTGCTTGAAACCAACTGGCTAACTAACAGTGCCAAAGTTTCATTCAAACAAAGAAACAGAAATGAGTTTTATATTAAAAGTTGGGTTTTCCTCATCCTGAGAACAATAGTGGCTTCAAATAATATTATTAGCAAAAAAAGGGGGGGTTATAAATCCACTCATATTATGAATTGGATTCAAAAGTTCTGCTGAATGCTGAACCAATGAGTTCTAAAATAGTCGTACATATCATGATATAAAACAATTCTAAATTGCTGGAAGGAGAACAAGGAATCTCAGTAAAATAGTGCTTATGAAAACTATTAGCCATACCTAATATTCAGAGGAAGAGCAAGAACAGAATGTGTTGAAAGAGAAAAGTCCAAGAGTCCCAGAATCCACAACAGGCTATCATCAATGACTTTATCTTTTGATATGGCAAGTGTGCATTCAGAACAAGCCAAGTCCTGAAGCTACATACACTATTACCTCTGATTAAAGGGCGCCAGTGAATAATTGACACTGAACTTCACACCTATCCAGGCACCATTACATGGGAACATATTCCTTGGCTTTCCTCTCACTTTTAATCAGTTCAAGTTTACTTTAATCTTGTCACTTTGAATGCACAGAAATTGGAAAACATTTCTTAGTTGCCCTTGCCAAGGCATACTAGCTTTCTGAAGGACGGTGGTGCCTTTTTGCTTTACTTCCTGACCATGTTTTAGATATAACTTGTCTTATTTCAGTAGGATTAAAATGCAATTAATTTAGTCTGGATCCACCAAGCCAGTAACTTTCACTGCTGCAACTGTTCAAAATAAAAGCAAAATTATTTTTTGACTTTGCTATTATTAGTGGTGTTATATATATTGCATATCTGTTAGTAATATAAAAAAATTCTACTGGATAGTAGAAATGAAACCATTTTCATGCAGCTCAACTGAGCACGTTTTACATTTAATGAAGAATAACTGTTAGACAGTCATAACTGTATAATGCATATCCAATCATATGCAACAGCTACCTCAAAATCTGTGATATACGCCAATCTTTTTCAATAATGTTCAGATCAATCCCAGTCACTGTGTAAAATACTCAAGTGAAATAAACTGTATATAAATGAACATTTCTCTTTCAAGTACCTAGATTATAATTGCATTGTGATTCAATTAGAATAGCTTGTCTAATGAAAAAATCGTTACTGGTTGTTTTTAGCAAGTCGTGCAAGGTTATTGAACCTATATTAAACTGGCTGGATTTGATGTTTCTAAGCAGAATCTATTTACTATATTACAAGTAGCATTATTAGTATCATACTTTTTTCCACAATGCCTAGAAATTATACTGTAATTTTCATACTACTGAAATATACACAAAGTATCAGTATATAACCTTAAATACAACAATATTAATCAAGAGGAATTTACAACTCATTGTAAGAGTAAAATGATTTATTTTCCTCCATGAATCCATTGCCACTATTCTACCATCTTTAAAGTTACCATAGAATTCAACATTTTAAAGCCTCTCCTTTGCCTTCTCTACCATTTGAAGAGATGCCTATAAGATTTATAGAAAGAAAAAAACCACTTGTTAAAAATATTTTCTGAAATTATTTAGCTGCTATTTATATTTCACTCATATGCACAAGGATTGACGCCATTATGTATATTTTTATCTAACAAAGGCAGCTTTTGTAGCATAATCCTTTTACTATAGTTACTGTCAATATAAAAATGTATTTCTATAAAATGTATTTCTATCGCTCTCTCATATGTGAAAATAGGCAAAGATTTGAAAGAACCTATAATCCAAACTTTAAAAAACAAGTGGGATTCAAGCAGATCAATTCTGTATCAAAAATAATTCCTCGGAAGTTTATGTAGACTGACCTGAAATTCTCCAAAAATTGACATCTCCATAAATGTATGGAGTTTGCATAAAAATCTAGATAAAAACATAACTTTTTTCTTTAAATTATAAAGCAGAAATTCCAAGCAAGGTTGAATCAAGGCAATTACAGAAGTACTAATGCTGAATTGCCATATTGTTGCAAAAAGTTATCAATCTAACTTTTCTAAATTAAATGTCTTACTCATGAAAATTTTCAAGCAGTAGAATGTATAGCTATCCAACATAGGCTGCAAAACTCCTGACTGTCAGTAGATGGCAGTAAAAGTATACTAAAAACTAAGCCTTTTGTAATTGTCTCTGTCTTGTAGCCTTTACTTCATAGTCCCCAATTTCATATTCAAATACTATCAGAGAACTACAACAAAATTTGCTTCTGGCAATTTCTATAAGCATTGAAAAACATCAATACCCAGATTAAAGTTTAAAACATCACAAATCTTGGTTAAATATTTTAATAACCATCTTATTCAGGAACAGCTTTTTTACTATTTGAACATTTAAATATTTCTCTGGAGTATACAAAACTGTTAAAATTTAAGAACAATCTATTTCAATTACTAATCCCATAATCACCTCCTACTCCTATTGCCTGTACTAATTTAACTTTCACTTCTGCAAATGCCAGTGCTGGTTGGCTGGTGATGAGAATTGTGCTCCATTACACAGGACACTTGACTGATAATTATTTGATAATCTTTTAAGATTTAACATCTATATAAGCAAAAACATTTTTGTAATCAAGGTAGATTTAAAGCTACATTACCTATCACACATTTTCTTCCCACTGTTATTACATGGTGTAGCATGGCACCATTAAAGATATTACCATGCTTTACAGTCTGCCCCTGCTAGAGTTCATAGGAAAAAAGGCTAAAATTGTACAATTAGCACTATTTAATCAATATCCTCAAAGAGCACCTTTGATTTCCTTTGAAGTATTTCATTCAATTAAAAACACAGTGAAGTTTAACACCTTGAGCCCACTTTATTCCCACAGTTGCAAAACGTTTAAACAAGGATCCTGCCTTTCACCCTTAAAAATAAGCCCCCAATAGCATGTATGCAGCTACACTCAAACCAAGACAATAAGGCAAAACAAATAGCAGATTCAAACCTGTTTGCAGGGGGGGAAAGAAAAAAAATCCCACCAATTTGGGGAGGCTCCGAGGGGAAGGGGGACTTTTATTTTTTATTTAACAAATTACAGCCCAGAATCCAAGTCTGTCAGTCTGTCAGTCATTTCACCTCCACAGTGCCATTTTGTCTATTCGTTCTGCCCTAAGTAGGCGGGGCCAAGCAGGCAAGCGGGCAGCCCCAGCAACACGCGGGATATGCACGTGGCCCAGGTACAAATGGACTCAAACTTCGTTCCTCCCCACACCCCTCCCCCCCCCCACACACACTCCTCCCGCGTGGTCCAGGCGGGCTGCTTGCTGTTTCTGCGCGGGCAAACCCGACAGGATTCAGCTAACCCCTTTGAAAAGGCAAGAATCGCCCTCCCGTTTTTCTCAAAAGCATTCCAGAATTGGGAAGTTCCCCTCGAGCCATCCCCCAACCCCCACTTTTGTAGGCCTTGCAGCAGAGGCCACATTCCTCTTCTCTTTCCCCCCCTCCCTCCCTCACTCCCCTCCCCGCGAGGAGAAAAACCCGGCCTCAGGTCGGCGCGCGCCCCTCTTTCGGATACGCTGCTCCGTCCATTCGCCCCCCCCCCTCCCTCCCTCCACCTCGCGCGCAGAGAACGTAGAGGGGGAGGCGTTCGCCTGACGAGCTGGGCAAGACTTCACCAGGCGCGCTTTCCCACGACGGGCCCGGTCAACACAAGAAGGGGCCCATACCTGACAGGGTGGAGCTGGGAGAAAGCAGGCAAGGCAAAGCAGCCCCGCCATGCCCCCTCCACGTGAGAGAGACGGGCAAGGAAGGGTTCCTGTCCCTCCTCCTCCTCCTCCGGGCCAGACAAGCGGGAAAAAGAGGGGAGGGGGTCCCGCTCCGGCACCACGTGCTAGGTGGAATTGGGAGGGGGGAGCGAGACCTGCTACTGACGGGTGCGGCGGGGGGGGGGAAACAACGCCGCCTCCGCAGCCGCCAAACCGCTTTCTCTCCGCCCGCCCCGCTGGAGAGAAACTGACCTTGTGGGGAGCCCTGCTCGTCTCCCGCCAAAGAGAGGAACGGCGGCAGCGTCGCCACTCACCTTCCTTCCTGAGAGGCGCGGAGCCAGGCTGCCCGCCTCCATCCTCTCTCCGGTCCCCGGCGCCTCCGGGCCCAGTCGAGGAGGAGGAGGAGGCGAAGGGCGGCAACGGGTTCTTGCGCTCCTTCTGAGATTCCCTGCGCAGCTGCTTGGCCGCGCTGCCGCTCCCTCCGCCGGAACCGACCTGGCCCGCACCGCCGCCTGAGGATGAGTTAGCTTGGGCCGCTTGCCCGCCTCCGCCGCCGCGGCTGCCTTGGTGGCCTCCGCCGCCGCCGCCCCCACCGGTGCTCTCTTTCTTGCGGCTCTCGGCCGCCTGGATCACCTCGAAGGGGTCGGATTCGTCGTCCAAGAGCTGGTCAAAGCGGTTGGTGACGACGCAACCGAAGCCTTCCTGCAGGTGTCCGGGCATGATGGACCCCTTTGGGTGGGATCCTCCTCCGATGCTGCCCAGGCCCCGGCCCACCCCCTACGTGCTTCTTTGCTGCCCAGACAAGATGGCCGGCCCCCACAGAAACTCGCTTCTCTTCCGGCGAAAGCGACATCCGGGAAACAGAACTAGACGCCTCCAGCTCCTCGCAGAGGACCTTGGGAACTGAAGGCTGAGCTCCCCGTCTGTAAGAAAAACCGGTCCTGGGCAAAAAGAAAAACCACAATTCCCAGCAGGCATCACGAAGCAGAGAAATAAGGCGGTGAAGTCTGTCTCTCGAGGCAATCTCTTCCCTCAGAATGTGTTCAGCGAAACAGGTTTTTTTTTGTGGGGGTAACTTGAGAAGATACGGCATTCATTTCCCTCCTTTCCTTAAAGTCTTAAATGAAACAAAGTAAAAAAAAATGCTGCTTGCTGAAAACCTGAAAGGCTAACAATGCAAGTCTTGGGCTTATATAACACACTAATGCACGACTGATTGAGTTAACCCAATTATATGGGTTTGACGTTTGAGCAACCCTCTGAACCTAAAAGGAACCATAACGGCTATATCTAAATTACAGCCCGCAGTCACAAATGAGCCTATATTAGCCACTTATATTTTAGTTCAAGGTGTGAATTTTGCTCAATTCCTTTAACAGAAGTTACTCAAGGCAGCATTACACATGATTTTGCTATGGGTATATGCAAGACATCTGCACTCAAAGCTGTAAATACTGCTGTTACCAATTTTTCAGAATGTACTTCTTTATACAGAAGCAGAGAAGGAAAATGTTCCTTTCTCTAGCTCGCTACACTGGCTTCTCTCTTTTTTTGATGTATCGAAAACTAACGTAATAAAACTGCAAGTTTGCCATACAATTGTAAATGTGCATTGGATTCCAATGTAGCTAATAACTTCATATTATTAAATTATGCTGTGTGCTGACAAACAGGACAGTTGTAGTGCCTCACATATTCTTTCAGTACATTCTTGTCTCCTGATGATCTTAGAACTGCAACCATTATGAAGTTCCACAATATACTTAGCAACGTGGATTAGAAAATACACAGGACCTCTCAACGTAGAACAAAATTGTTTTATTTTATCTCAATTAAACTACAATATGAGATTAATGAACAATCATTTATGTGTTTGACAGCTTTCAACTATGTTGCCTTCTATAAGATAAACGGCTCCCACAGAAATTCAGAGCCACTGATCTTGCAAGGCAGCTCAAACTACGCAAGCATACATTTGTTCTGCTTAAACTGCCAGGCTGTACTGTATTCTGTATTCACAGCAGGCTAGTTAGAGAGCCAGTTTGGTGTAATGGTTAAACTACTACAAACCAGGAGATTGTGAGTTCTAATCCTGCCAAAAACACCACATAATTGTAGACATATTTGTGTTGGGAAGAATCCACTGAACCCCGAGTTTAGAAAAATCCAAAATCAGCTGGCCTTAGCTACATGTTGTGGGTGAGAAGAAGGCTGCATCTTGTAAGAACAGGTAGCCAACTACAGTATCCACAAACCAAACATCAGGAGATTTGTAGATGTGCCCATAATGTGCAGACAATCTGGGGCAATATCAAGTAGGTCACAGCAGGGCATTTATGCATTTTATCAAACAACTAGAACTGCAATTGATTAATTTTTAAAAGTTGGGTTCTGCACAAGCTTTTTTTTAAAATGTGTGCCAAAATACTAATCTAAATGCACTCTAGGGAATGAGGGATGAGAAACTGTTTATGAGTCTAACAGACAAATCTCAAGCAAAACTGGAAACTACAATATGTAAAAATTGACATAATGTGCACCAAAGATGGATAATCTTGGGTTTTCAAATGTTTTTGATTACAACCTCCATCTGTCCAAGCCACACAGAAATCAGAAGGTATTTTGGAAATGATAATCCAAAATGTGTAGAGGACATCAGTTACCTGGTCTTGCTTTAGACTGTATTGGTTAACAAAAAGCAGAACTGTACAGCCATGCTGAAATGCTCTCAGTCTGTCAGCTGGAACAAGAGATCGATGGCATAAATTGTGGTGCCATCATTACTAAACACTATTCTGCCACACTAGCAAGGTTGTTGGGAGAGGTTGGTGTCCTGTTTTCATTTGGGACAAAAGAAAGAAGGTGATTAATGGATTCCCAGGTTTCGTTCCTTTCTCCATCTATGAATGGGGAAAAACAACTGCCAATTGATCTCCTTAACATCAAAGAAAAGCATCGGAAAAAGGGCAAATTCAAGACCCTGCCTGGATGCATATTCAACTACAGCATCTACAAAGGGAACAAGTTTCTCTCCCTGGCAAAAACTTGTCTTGGAAGAAGAAGGAAAACACAAGTGTAGATTGGAGCAGCTATTTCAATTTCAATTCAATTTCAAATTTATTGGTCACATACACAGTCGTACATGGTACGATATGCAGTGAAATGCTTACGCAAC
>JAEANM010029396.1:0-10191 GCA_017656035.1 Myanophis thanlyinensis | reverse complement strand
CACAGGGTGAAATATTGTTTATATTGTTTTTGTTTATGTTATGTTGTTTATTATTAAAATAAATAAAATTTAAAAAACTAAAATAAAATAAAATGCATGAAACTATTCTTTCCCCATTATCACTAAAGTTAACATCTGCTGACAGCATCACGTAATGTAAATGCCTAATGTAAATGTTTGTTTTAGCTGGGCAGATGGGATGATCTTTAAGCCTTGGAAAATAAACTTTTTGCATCTCCTTTTGCCAGTCTATTGCAGGTATCTTATCACCAAAATGTAGCCTCATATGAGATTTCTGGATTGTAATATAATAAATAAATAATAATCTTTTACATATTTTCCTGGTTTTAGTCTAAACAAAAAATATTTCTGGGAGCAAAATTATTTTCTAGAGGAAGAATCCCAAACAAGTATTTTTGATGACATTACTGATGCTAAGGAAACTAAATATGTAAATGCTAATTATTTATATCTAAATCTGCACTATTTTAAAATGCCTTTTTCGTGAAAAGCTGCAGGCTAGATCTTACTAGGGAATTATAGCTTTGATTTATTGATTGTGCTTTGAGAGTAGCTGCCTTGATCAATGTAAAGAGCCCTGTCATTCTGCTTTTGTCTAGTAAACTCGTTTGGCAATGAAGAGTATAGCAAAACGAAAGGGATAGTTCTTATTCATTGACATCTACTTCACTCACCTTTGAAAATGGGATTAGGTGACAATGTGTAAAGAAAGATGCCAATAACTTTGAAGAAGATATGCAGGACAGTTAATGCAAAGTAAAAGATATGTCACTTGTCAGAAAACAGAAATAAGAAATTAATTCAAAATAACACAACATGAGCTTCTTTTATACAGAAACAGTCAAAGGGAAATTCTGCTAGTATACTGTTTCATGACAAGGACTATCTTGAAGGGTTAACAAAATGTAAGGGAGGAACAGAAAACTAAATTCTATTTTTTTGTGCTGATCCTTGAATTGGTTATGTACTATGTTTTCCCATTTTAAGCAAGCAAAGCAACAGGAGTGTGAAAAACTTCATTTGGAAGATGAAAAGTGATTCAGCTCAATTATCTCGTCAAAGTTAAATGTTAATTGAACTGCAGAATTGATTTTGTGCCTTCAAATCAAGTGCCTTCAATTAGATTCAGAGATTTGATGAACTTTTTCACAACTACAGATGCACTTTTATAAATTTGATTATTGAATCACAAAGTTGAACTGGTTTTCGCCCAATTCATAAATACAACAGCTTTCAATATTAACCAAATCAGATTAAGTACATAGAGACTAACACTTTTTGATAAAATATTGCACTCATCAAGACAACAACCACAGGAAGCTAATCCAGATAATCTAAGAAAGAATTAGAAAGGGTATATTTCAAATATTTCAGATGTTTCATCAGGTGGATTTCCTAACCATAGTATGAAGATCATTCCATATGTGAATAGCCATTAGCAAAGAGAGAAAAAGAGAGACCCAACTTCTAACACGCTAAGCACAGCAGTGATGCATAATAACCTTGAAAAGCTACACAAAGTTTCAAAGTGCTATCTTCATTGAGTCCTGTTTTACAGACATTTTAGTTAGCATGTACATCAATGCATTTGCAAAATTGTGGAACTGATGTTCATGGAACCCAAAACCCATGGAATGTTGAAGCATGCTTATGAGAATGAAGCAATGAGTCTCACAGAGCTCTCACAGCATGCAGTTTCATGCCTGTAACCAGATGTCGTCTTTCCTCATCCCCCATATTCACCAGATTTGGAACCCTGCGACTTCTTTCTGTTTCCAAAGGTAAACAGCTGAAGCTGAAGGATCGCTGTTTTGGCCTGGTGGATGATATCCAACACGAATAGCAGAAGATGCTTGACAGGCTTGAAGAATGCGACTTCCAGGAGGTATTCCAAAAATGTAAGAGACACTGGGATCAGTGTATAGCTGCCAAAGGGGATGGCAGCCAAATTTAAATCAGGTAATTTTATTTCAGTTTATGGGACTAGTCTCGGAATTTAATGATTGCATCTTGTATTTACAGTAGTTTCAACATTGCGGGGTCACATGAACCTAGTTTCTAGTTTTCATAGACAGCTTCCAACAAGCAAAGTCAATCAGTAAAGCCTGATTTGCTTAAGGACTGCATGATTCACTTAACAACTGCAAAGATTTGTTTAATGACCATGGCAAAAAAAAGTTATAACATCGGATGTGACTCATTTGACAATTGCCTTGCTTAGCAATGGAAATTCTGGTCCCAATTGAAATCATAATTTGAAGGCTACCTATATTATATCTGGGAATGCCAAATGAGTATAGTTTTGTGGTTTACCAAAGAAAAATCCTTTTTATTATTATGCTTTGACTTTATAGATGGAAATTTAAAAATAACTACGCACCAGAATAGCCATACAGTCCCCAGTATTCTTATCTGAACAAAATTGAATCCTGTGCTTCACTTAACTGGAACAGTAAGAATGTGGTGAAATGTCTATAAAGCTATTATTCATTAATGGTAAATCTATCTTTACACTTTAAAATTCAGACACTGTTGTAAATTTTATTATATGCTTTATTTATACATATTACTGTAAAATATATGTAATTTTATAATTGAAATTTTAGAAATTATTAGTTGAATTAAAGAAGACATAATCCATATATTTAAAAATGTTCTAACAATAATTTCCCTTTAGCAATTATTCTATTATTCCTTTTCAACCAGAGGATTTATTTTTACAGTAAGTACTAATTCTTGTACTTCTTCCACAGCAATAGGTACTAATCCATATACTTACTCCATAGCAAAAAAAATATTTAAATATTAACTGTGTTAATTATTATAAGGATTTCCATTTGATCAGTCTCTTTCAGAACACTTGTTTGTAGTGTTAACAGGCAGTAAAAGAAATAATAGCTAGTTTTCCATTTCAAAAAGTGATTCATACATATGAATTTGTAAGAGATACTTTATTAGAAATACAGAAATGCATTAACTCTGTCTTATTCCATATGCATTTAATCTGAATTCCTAGCATAACAGTCATTGTCTACCAAAACATTAATCCTCACTGATATTATGGACTTATTATTCATTTAGTGTATAATGTTATATGGCATACCCAGAAGTGCCACAGGTAGGAATGAGCACCTCACTGCTCTTTGGATGTTTCTGAATTGAAAGGATTAGCCAACTATTCCAATTTCACTCTTTCAGTTATTTTTCTTGCCCCATTGCATATGAATTTTCAAAATCATCTTCATGATTAAAAATCATGTAAACCTGCAATATACATCATGTATGTATGGGCTTGGGTTTCTAGCATTTAAATTAGTAAAGATGCTGCTGAGCTAAGTAAATGACTATTCTAATTTGTACAGCTACTTCTTTAGTTCTTTCCTTAGGAAAAACTTCGTATTTTTATTTTGCTTTTTTCACATCAGTAAAAATGAGCAGAGGGAGATGTTGCAGAATAATAGAAAGATGAGTAATAGAAAGACCACATCAGCATCTGACACCTCACCTTTATAATAATTAAACTGAGAAATTCTAAAGCTCTTGGGAATGAGAAAGAAGTTAATTCACATAGTAAGAAGTTTTTCAGGAAATTTGCATAATGTTAATATGAGTCAGCAAGAAAGAAAACTTCTTGAGATATATAAATTTAAAACAGGAATGGTAGAGGTAGAAAATGTGTTCCAACTCTACTACTCTGAGAAACACACAAATCTGTCACTAGGTATATCACATGTGACAGCAAAATGCTTTACAATTCCTGAATATTTTGCCACGTCTTTCATTCCTGTCTCATATTATTAATTCTACATTCCTGTTCTAAGCTAGGAAAAGGAAAACTTCAGTTCAGTTGCAAGGATCTAACATTCATGTTAAAAATCGGTATTCAGTTTGGTTTTACAAGATATCTTCTTCAGAATATTTTTCAGAATTTGAGAGATTAAACTGTGTTAAGTTCCTTACACTGGGGTTGTTACATCTCTTTCACCATTATCTTATTACTGGTATTATTTGAATACTGCTCTCCTTTCCAAAATAATTCAGAGAGAGATTTATAGGTGAAAGTAAAAATACAAACAATACGTATATGAAATTTATAGAAAACAGGAAAAAATCCAATGGAAGTAACAGTTTTTATGGGACCCTTGGTTTTCTTGCAGACATTTCACTACCAAAATAGATAACATCATCAGTGCTAGAAAAGCATGGGCGTTGCTCTTATTTTTATATAGTGGTACTAGTGGCTTGCCAAGTCAGTATTAGTGGGTGTATCCTTGGTGATTTTTTGGTTAGGTTGTTGTTTACTGTTAGCTTGCTTGTCTGTGTCAATAGTTCCTTGATTGGGCTATTGTTTACTTGATTCTTGGTTAAGTATTAATTTGGTATTAATCTCTGCTTATATGGGTATTGATTGCTGATGAAGAGGTGTTTGAGTCTTTATTTTCTTCATGCTTTTTGATTGTCTCTCGAGAAGTATGTAGATGTTATTTATCTCTATGTGTCTGTTGATGGCCAATTTGTCTGAATTCCAAGGCTTGAGGAATTATCTGGTGTTTTTGGATTTGACTTCATTTAGGATGTTCACAGTTTTCCACTTGAAATTATGATTGCATCTGTTCATGTGTTGTGATAGCAAGGAATTTTCATCATGTCTTCTGACGATTGGTGTTCACAGATATACTTTACTAGTCTTTTGTCAGTTTGTCTGACATAGTGGTAGTTACAGACCTTACAAATTGTGTTTTAGATGATTCCTGCTTTTTCTTCTGGGGCTGCTGGGTCTTTTGGTTTTCTTAGGATCTTTTGTTTTGGAGACTTTAGTTGGCTTGTATGCTATAGTGATGCCACGTGGTTATAATACTCTGTTGGTGGTTTCTGAGATATTTTTGATAGCAGTGTTTTTAACTGTACAGTTATAACTATAACTTGTTTCACACAATTCAAGTATAGCTTGCATTCTCTAGGTCAGGTATGTCAAACATGCGGCCCGGGAGCCACATGCGGCCCATTGCAAGTGCACCTGCGGCCTGCACAGATGATGTTTTAAATGCCACCTTGGATCCTTCTTGAGCAGAAAGAAAATATTTTAAATCAATAAATAAAATTAAGTAAGAAAGTAAACAGGAAGGAGAACCCTACACGCTGTCCTGAGTTCACTGTTGAAAAGGCAGTCTAGATGTGTAACAAATAAGCAAAAAAGCTTCTGAGGCTCCCCGGGCAAGTTGCAAGAGAAACACCTTTCCCCTGAAGTGACAACAACTCCTCCTTAGCCTGATCAGAGGAGCCGGTTGGGCGAGGCCGGCGCTTATAACCTGACCCATGCTGCTGCCACTGGCATGTGTTTTCTGCTTGTCCCGCCGTCCCAAAAGGCTCCAAAGGGTGAGCCCAGCCACTGCGGCCCAATTGAAGAGAGAGCGACCCTCATCATAACTCAAATGTTACAATATGGCCCTCAGGGGACTCTGAGTTTGACATGCCTGCTCTAGCTCGGGGGAGGGGGAAAGACTTTTTTCCCTGAGGAAAGGGCTCGCAACTCCAGCCGACTGGTGCATTCCTAAGGGTTCCATTGTCGGGACAATGTTGTCTGACAGCCCCGAGGGTACGAGTCTTCTCTATGGGGGCACCCTCCCTTTGGAATGAACTGCCCCCGGAGATTTGGACCATTGCGGATCTACGGACCTTTCGGCGCGCATTAAAAACCCATTTATTTCAGCAAGCTGGTCTGGCCTAATACTTAACGGGGTTTTTTAAAAATTTTAATTCAATTATCTAAATTTTAAATTTTTTAAATTTTAACTTTTATAATTTGGGCCACCGATTGAATCTTTTTAATTATATTTTAACATTTCTATGTGTTTTGTTTTTAAATGGCTGTACACCGCCCCGAGTCCCTTGGGAGGGGGCGGTATAAAATTTTTTGAAAATAAATAAATAAAATATTTTTTTTTTCTTTCAAGGATACCAAATATATATGTGATAGTTCTTTCCACATTTTAATGGTTACTTTTGCATGGCTATTCTTGACAGTTCTCTAGGAAAAAAAATGATTCAGCAAATAAAGATGCCTACTTTACCCTGAGGCTAAACTTGAAGCAAGATTCATGAATTCCATTGATCTGAACACACATACACACACACACACACACACACACACAAGTTATTTGGGTTTTTTTTTTTAATAGACTTGGACAATGTTTTCATGAACAGTATGAAGACTTATTTCAAATCAATACATGAAGGAAATTTGTGGCTAGTTTAAATTCTGGCTTTTAAAACACTAAAGATCCTGTATTTTTATTTTTGTGCCTTAAAATGGGTATTCATTGTCCTTATCTTTCTAAGTCTGATGAAAAAAATGATTCTTCCAATATACTATACTTCTGTTATTGGAAAACTAACTTACCCTTTGTCTCCCTTCCTCCACCATCTAATCTTTATCCCTCTTCTATACAGAAGTATGAAGCAATGCCTAACAGAGGAACAATGCAGAACATTAGCTAATCTTTGCTGCTGCCTGAAGTAAAGGTTTGGCTTCTTGCTTTAGGAAGATTCTTCTTTGGTTGATGAAATTATAGAATTGATCTGATACATATGTCAATTAACTGCTCACGACATTTGATTTGGAGGTTAAATTCAGATGGACTACTGGAATTAATATTAAATCTTAATGTGCATAAACTGTACAAGAAAATTCCATATTCTATGAGTCACAAAAATTTACTTTAGGTCATTTTTGGCTAAATCAGCTTTCCTTCCAAATAAATTAACCTTATCCCAGTAAATAAACTATGAGACTGATGCAAATCAGCGAAAGGAAAAGAAGATGTAGATGGATTATTGTTTGAAGTGATATCACATGTTTTCCCTATGTCTACATTAATTTTTTCAAATACAATATATTGCAGTGTTGTGGTTATGTCATGTTTCTAAAAAATATTAGAATAGTAGGTTTTAAGCACTAGTCTAGCCACAGAGGTTGCAAGCCAGTGACTTCTGTGCCGGTCCCAAGCCCAGATAAATAGAGAGGGTTGCATCAGAAAGGGCATCCAGCATAAAAACTTGCCAAATTTCAACATGCGACTTGTGTGAATTCTATACTGGATCAGTCGAGACCCAGGTTGTTAGGTGGAAATGGATTATGCGCTGTGGTGACCCCTTATGGGAACAGCCAAAATGCAGATGACACTCAACTGTATATTTCCACCCCAGGCCACCCCAACGAAGCCGGCAAAAAGATGAGCCATTGTCTGGAGGCCGTGCGGAGTTGGATGGGTCGAAATAAGCTTCAGCTCAACTCAGCCAAGACCAAGTGGCTGTGCTTTCTTGCGACCAGATACAGCCAGCTCAAATTATCGCTGGCCGTGGGGGGGAAACCCTATCCCCCACGGAAGGGGCTCGCAATTTGGGCATCCTTCTGGATCCAGATCATATTGCAGCTGTCTCCAGGGGGGGCTTTTATCAGGTCCATAGGATAGCCCAGTTGCGACCCTTTCTGGATTGGGGAGCTCTTCGCACGGTCACTTCTGCCCTGGTAACTTCCCATCTGGATTACACCAATGCTCTCTACATGGGGCTCCCCTTGAAAAGCATCTGGAGGCTGCAGTTGGTCCAGAATGCGGCCGCGTGGGTAATTATGGGAGCCCCTAGGAGTTCCCACGTTACACCTTTCCTGCACGAGCTGCACTGGCTTCCTGTGGCCTTCTGGGTACAGTTCAAAGTGTTGGTGTTTGTCTTTAAAGCATTCCATGGCTTGGGATCCGGGTACTTACGGGACCGCCTGTTGCCACCGTCAGCCTCCAGCTGCCCAGTGCTCTCCCATAGGGTTGGCCTCCTCGGGGTTCCATCATCAGGACAGTGTCATCTTACAGCCCCAAAGGTACGGGCTTTCTCTATGGCAGCACCCTTCCTGTGGAATGAACTCCCTCTGGAGATTCATACTATTACGGATCTCCAGTGTTTCCGGTGTGCCCTGAAGACCCATTTATTTCAACAAGCCGGTCTGGCCTGATACCTTGGGGTTTTAATTTAAATTTAATTTTATTTTAATTGAAATTTTAATCTAAATTTTAACTGTTATATTTTAATCGCTTAATATTTTTAATTGATTTTAACTGAAATTTAAATTTAATGATAATGTTTTAATTAGACAGCCGTTATTTAATTATTTTAAATAGGTTTTAAATTGTTATCTGTATTCTGTTTTTTACTGGCTATGCACCGCCTCGAGTCCTTAGGGAGAGGGGGCGGTATATAAATCAAATAAACTTTAAACCTTAAAAGAAGAAGGCTTTAAGCAAAATGATTTAATATATATTCAGAAGTTTATACATTTTACTTATAATTAGTCAAATAAAAGTTATTCACATTTTTAAAAAAAATTAGATAAAAGCATATCATTGCCTATATTTTCTGTTTTACATTATATTAAGCAGTGGGTTTATTTTTGTTAAAATAACTGATATAAAGCTAAAATTGTCAAAAGATATAAAAGATCCAAGCAAGCTGCAAGATGTAAGAACTGTATACTGGGGAATAAAATCAATAACTTTCCAATAGCTGATTTTTAATTTTTTGGCTTTAGCATTTAAGGTCTTAAGCAATGGGACTAATTCCAGATGATTCTGACATGCACTGGCTTTCTTTTTCAAAATGTATCTGAAGAGATGAATGATAAAGCAAGCAATGTATAAATAAATCACCCAAGAGGTGGTATAATCTGTTGTGGGGAACCTTAAGCGAAGGAAAAAACATTGTTAGTGAAGTAATTTCATAACTTCACTAACACTATGAACAATACTGAACTTTAGGAAAGAATGTAGGAAAAACTAAATCACAGAGGGCATATTGTTGGAAATACATGGATTCTTTGAAATTGGGAAGGTCTGGAATCTGAAATCCACACATCTTAAGGTTGCCAAGTTTGAAAAACACTGTTCTAGAATGTGTAAATGTAGGAAGGGGTGTAAACTGTCAGGAAAAGCAAATCACAAAAAAATGTTCCCTTAAAGGATGATTAATGGAATCTATTTTAAAAAAGTCTTCATTTGGCCATTTCAATTTCTACACCTCAGAAATATTGTTTTGGTAAAATTTGGTAAAATTTTAGTATAGTAATTAAGATGTCAGACTAGGATGGAAAGACCTACGTTCAATTAATTCTCAACAGTAGAGACTTTTGGGTGGTGTGGGGCAATTACTAATCTTCACTCCAGCCTTAGAATACATTGCTACTGAGAGAATAAAAGGAGGTCAAACACTGTGCATGTTATCTGAGTTCCTGCAGGAAACTATATGTGTAGTAATAAAAACAAATAAGAAGTATGAAATTTAGGACTCTGGATGCTACCATATACTATCCAATTGTTCCAATATAAATTCTATTGTTTTTTTCCTCATAAAGGCGTAATACTTTTAAAGTACTGTACACTCATATACACTTTCAGAGAAAATTCAGGTGTAATACTTTTAAAGCACACTTATATACACATTCAGAGAAAATTCACATGCAATGTATTTATGTTGGTGAACGCAAAAGTCACATCAACAAGCAATTACTGAGGATAACATAGCAACATCCACAGGAATTCATCACCTCATTTCTTTTTTTCTGAATTACCAAAGCAATGTGCCACATCATCGCAAATTCTGTAGTATATAGACAAAGGGCAGATCACAATGTTTCTGATACTCTTTTTCTCTTCTTATGAATGCCAGAGGCTAGTGGAAGGGCAATTATTGAAATGAACTTCATTCTTGTACACCTTTCAAGCACATACTTTGATAGTTCTAATTGTATTAAGATATACGAGGGTTATCCACAAAATAGATTACGTTTTGCAATAGAAAAAAAAAAAAGTGTAGGAAAAAAATTATTATATACACTTGAAAGTGACACTTAAATATTACTTTTCAACATATTCACAGAACAAATTGAGGCACTTATAGCAGTGAAAAACTTTGTAATTCCATTATCATAAAATTCAGCCACCTGAGACTTGAGCCAGTCAGTCACGCCCGCCCACAGTTCCGCTGCTCATCATGAACGTTAGCTCAGCCATTTTTAAACTTAATGCACCATTGGCGCACTCCACCTTCTGTGATGATGTTGTCCCCGTACACTTCACACAGTTGCTGAAAAATTTCAATCAGTTTATGGTTTTTTGCCAACAAAAA
>JAEANM010029395.1:0-10191 GCA_017656035.1 Myanophis thanlyinensis | reverse complement strand
ATGGTATGGTATGGTATGGTATGGTATGGTATGGTATGGTATGGTATGGTATGGTCTGGTATGGTATTGTATTCAACAAAGTTGCAAATGCATACTGACACATTCAAAATGCAGCAGTTATATCTCTAGAATCTTATAACGTACTTCAATAAATTTCAGGGTGAAGTCAAAGATGAAAGCAATCCAAACAAACCAGAAATAATAAAAATGTAGCTACGCAAATGTAGTGCAATCCAAAATAAAAGATGGTTAAAACAAAGGCAGGTCTACCAAAGTAGGAAGAATGCCTAGTTTTCACTTGGCATAGTGAGAGTCAGGCATATTGGCTTGTGAAATACTTGGCCAAATGGTTTGCAAACAAATCATTAGGACCTTTTGTAAATCATGAATTTGCTGCTTCATTTTTATCAATTTGTCTGTGCCTTTGCTAGACATAGTTACTAGTAGTTAATTGATGTCTTCTTTAGCACATGCTAGTAGGCACCTAGAGGGGCTGACCACAAAGGCTTCTTGGTTAATCACATGTGTAGACTAGCTGGAATTCTGCAAATGGGTCTTTTAATGGAACAAAGGAGACAACATGGCATTTAGCTGAGTTTAACAATGTGTCAGCAAGGGTCCAGAGGTTATCATTAGTAGGTTAAAAAAACACATGTGATTTTGTGTATATGATTTTATGGCATAAAAAGAGCTTGCAGAATTTCAATGCTTGATTTGAACTTGGGTCCCAAGTGTATCCCTTTATTTCAACAGAAATAAAGAGTTTGCATTACACATTATTCTGCATGAATTAATTGGCCTTCAGTGCTAGGTAACTTGAACCCAGTGTTTGATTGGGCCAACAACTGAAACAAAAACAATACTGGTTTAGCATAGCTTTCTTGGAAAGAACACTGAAAAACGGAGAGGCAAGAATAGAATTTCTCATTTACCATGTGATGTACCATTGTTTGATGCACAGATTACACTTCTTCCCCCTCCAAAAAAGATCTAGGCAGAGATTCTCCTGTCAAATAGTTCCCCATTTCCTTCAGAGCTGTGCTGATACTTAACTAGCAAAACAGCATTAGCCTGGCAAATCAGAAAATTTTTGAAGCATACAACACAAGGTTTGCAAATGTCCTTATAATTTTAAAATAACTTAGGGAATAAAGGCAGTATGTTGCCTCCACTCCAAAATAGCCTGAGAAAGGAGAGATTTAAGGACAGGAAGAAATCTTGCTGTTCAGCAGCTAATCAAAGCTACAACTTCCGATCCAATTCTATTACATTTATGCAACATATATTTAGGCTGGGATTGCAACTGTGTTTAGGGAGTGTTTCTAATCTCTTTTGGCCAATTAAATCACTGGTTGTGGTAGATAAACTTTTTGGATTGGGGGGGGCGCTTTTGGACTTTTGAGAGTGCCTATAAACCCATAAAATGAATAAACCCTTGCAAATGTCCTCTTCGTGAAAGACACCACTGACAGACAAACCCCCGATTTCCAAATGCTTCATTGGTCTTCTGTGGAGCCTACAGATATTTCCTCAATAAAATAATGCTACAATTTTGCAGCATACTCTTTTCCTATATGCTTTTTTAAAATTTGAAAAAACAGGGAAGCTGATACATATGTAGAGGCATCATATTGGGGGATTGTGTGTTCAGATTCCACCTTAGCCATGAAAGTCATCTGGGTGACTTTGCAGCAGTCATTCTCTCTCAGCCCAACACACCTCGTAGGGTTGTTGCCATGGGGAAAAGAGGAGAAGGAAGGTATATGTTTGCTACCTTGAGTTATTTGTAAAACTAATAAAAGTGGGATACAAGTAAATAAATAAAACAAAAAAATGGGACTCTGCACAATTGTTGATGACACAGATTTATGTACATATTGCTTTTACATTTTTATGAAAGATGAGAAAAACATGCCTCAAAATTATCTAGAAAGAAATTCATATAAGTCCTCTTGAGCAATAGAATCTTGGGAGACATAATAAGGTGATACAACAATGCATTCATTAATAGGTTTTTCAATGGTTTGGATTTAACTGGGAACAGGAACTTTGGAAACTTCAGGAACACAAGCAACATTGCCTACCTTTGTTTCCAGATTTGTACAGCTGTGATAGAAACCTCTGAAGCAGCTGAGTGATGCTAGAAAATGATATGACTGATTAATGAACAGCAGACAGGCAGTTCTGAAGAGATATTTTGGGACTGAAACAATCTAATTCAAAGCATAGCACAATGCAACCCACTCATTACTCTTTAAGGTTATCACAAAATCATCTGACAATTTTCATCTAAACTGAACCTAATGAATGGAGATATGCACACAGGGATGGATGGAATTGGGATGTAGCAACGGGGATGATGGCCGTTGTCAGGTGTAAGTCTGGCTGGGAATACCAAGATCTCTCAGCACACAATAGCTCTAAGCAACATGGATATCAAATTAAGTCCATGAAGCTTGCCAGAAATAAATTGTAATTTCCCAAGCAACAAGTAGCTGTTTGACATTATTTATAGGAGAAATTTAAAATATTGTAAATATACAAGGAACATGTTTGGAGGAACATATATCACCAACCTGGAAAGAAAGAAAGAAAAGTTCCCTATCAATTCAATTAAGTTTCAAGTTTCTGAATTATAGTAGTCTTTTATAGTAGTCTTTTGTTCTTGGAATTTGCAATAAAGACCAATGTCCTCCTAATAGTCATTAGCAGAAAAGGATAGAAGTGGTCCTACAAAGAAAATAAATTCTTAAACAACTGTTAGAATATTTTATAGAATATAGTGTTGAAACATTTGAGCATTTACAGTTTTACTTAGATTGAGAAACCATATCTTGTTTTAAGATTTGTTGACTTCTTACTCTTCACAGCTCAGAGGCATTGGAGACAGGTTGGCTAGAAAAGTGAGATAAGATATATACCCCCAAGGGCAGTTTGTTAGATAAATGTGTTTTCACAAAAGTTGGACATAAGAGAGAAAGTAAGTCCTTATATGGAATCATTTGAGGAGGGGACTGGATGGGGGTGTGTGTTGGTAAAGAAGGGTCAGACTGTAATGTCTATAACCTGGCTGGATGCTTGCCACTGTCTCCAAACAGCTTTCTTTCTTTATTCTTGACTTAACTTAATTTCATACAACTGTTTGCTTTTTTTTTTTAAATCATCCCAGCTCAGAATGAACTTGGTAAGAATAAGGAAATTCTAAAACAGCCTCAAAAAATATATTGGTAATTGTTAATTGTAGCAAAGCAAGAGTCAGATCAAAGTAGCTAACTACCAATGTATACTACTGTTTGTTCATTATTCCTTTTATTAAAACAAATAAGATTTATACAAGTTCCCATGCATTTGGATCTTGATGTTCTTTAGTGCAAAGGATTGCACTGTGTTTTTTTCATTCAGTTCCTATAATAGGTGGCACTGTCTCTGGTGACAGGAGGGGTAAAAAAAGCACAAAGTCATAAACTGGGAATGGTGGTAGAGCTTTGCCTTTTGATCAATAAGATGATTTGTTGGACTTGTTCAACAGGCAATAAAAGCAACTCATTTGGGAAGGGTTGCATAAAAACTGGGAAACAGCACCTCTTTATGATCTGCCTCCTTTCAATACATATAGCCCTTGCTAATGTAAGCTGATCTTATTTTAATATTGTTGCTGCTACTAATTTTAGCAAATAGTAAACATGTCTTTCTCAAATGTGCTCTCCTTCTCCATCACTGCTAGATAACTAGTTTGTGTTTTACTTTAAGAGAAAGAATCTTTTATAAGTAAAGCCTGAGTTGCTGTCAAGATCAGTAATGTGATCTGCAAATGAAACTAAAGCCACAGGGGCTTAAAATCAAGTGTAGGCCAAAAATGTTTCTCGGTCTCAGCAGTTTCTCCCAAGCAACATTTTTAAAAAAAACCCACATGTATGCTTTCTGCTCAGACTTTGGGGCCCTTTGATTGACTGGAAACATAAGCTTGCCTCTTTGGGCTCTGTAGTATTTTGCAAATCCAAATACTACAGCATTATAGAGCTTTATTCATTGAAATAAGGTAGCTTTCTCTCACTCACTCAGGGTTCTCTATATGTGTTGGTCTACAATTCTTTTCATCTAAAATTTGGGCTGGGGGTGGCTGAAAAAGCTGCAAGGCACTAGACACAGAAAAGATGTTCCAAGAAGACAGGCTCCATGTAGCAGCTCTTAACAACCCCAAATGATGATCAGAAAGATATTACATTCTGAAAATAGCAGTAGAAGCTCGACACAGAGCCCTTCAGATGATGCTGGATCATGATTTTCAGCTGCCATAGTAAAGGATGCAGATAAGTGTACTTCATCAACATCAGGTGGACTCTGAGTTCCATAATTAATATAATGAAAGGAATGTAGAATGATATCATTCTCTTAGGGATGCTTCTGCTCATGATTCCTGTGCTTTTAATACTCATTAAAAGATGTATCAATATTGCAGAGGACAGTTAACTAAGCTGCAGTTCTATTATACATGCATTAATAGTGGCTGTGGTAAATTGTGAAAAAACAACTATGAAACACAATTGTGAGGTACATATTCATAAGAGGAATAAGCAAAAATAGAGATCCTACACTAAATATAACAAAGGCAGAAAAACAAATAATCCATCTACTTAGCATAAATGAAATCAGATATGAAGATATTAGTCATATGCCATAGTCATATTTGCACACATTCACAGCAGCTATATAAATTTGCTATATGCAATATAGCAGTGTTATATGCACTGCTGGCTGGGGAATTCTGGGAATTGAAGTCTACCTGTCTTAAAGCTTCTGTGTTTGAGAAGTGGATCTGGCACTAAGTGTAGGATTGGACTAGATAACCCACATGGTCATTTCAGACACAATTATTCTATGAATCTTTCAGGTAACTCTATTTTAAAGAGAAGAGCAGGCTTGTTTTGCATGGTACAATTTTTCAATTTTGAGATTTATTTTGAGATTTCCAATCATGTCCCACAGTTATTTTTTTGATTGTGCATGTCAAAAACAGGAAGGGCATAATTCAGGAAGCAACATTACTGAAAATCAGATTTCCAAAAAGGTGTCAGAAAACAGATTAGGAATTAATATTTCAGTTTAGTATTGAAAAATTGTTTAATCACACATTTTCATTTCTGCTTTAATCTGGAAAAATAACATACAATGAGTGATATTGTTGTCTGTTATTGTCAGTGTCAGTTAAATGAGTATTTCTAATGGACAATGAAGAAATCTGATTGACATTGTTACTGCTTCCCCTGACCTCCAATTCTTAATTGTGTTTGGTGTTTGTAAATACCTTCCATCAGTTTTGTAGTTACTTCCCCTCCCCCACCTTCAGTATCAAACCCCTTCCCCTCTTTCTGGTCCCCTTTGCAGAATGAGAGCCAAATTAATAATAACAACTTTGCACCAGAACTATCTATCCTCCAAACATGGTCATGCTACCTCTAACACTAGACACAAAGCATTCTTGTCCTTGGGCCCATATCTTACTGTTAAAGGAGGGCAGATCAACCTTCCTTCAGGCTACTCGGATATGGTTGCAAACTATTTTGCAGGCGAGATCACTCGTATTCACGCTGAGTCACATTCCATGCTGGCAGAAGCAAGAAAGATATCAGGGCAATGACTTGCAAAGTAACTATAGATTCTCTTTTCACCTTGTGTAATCCCTGGAAGAGGGGCACAGATCTTACATCTATGTTGGCTGGAATTCTTCAGGCAGTCCTACCATGACCTAGGGTGAAACGGCCCCCATACTGCTAGGGCTTAGTAACATAATAACTAGATAAGATCCAACTGCTCAGTGAGAAAGAATTTAAATATTTTTTAAATTTTTTTAAAGAACTAAAAACAGTACTGTATTCTGCTTTCACTTTTCACATGCTAACAAAAACCACACCCTCTTTTAACAATTGAAACAATGGGATTACTAATTATGCCATGAAACTATCAAATAAGTACTACTTACCAAACAGCAGAAACAGTTTACAGTTCTGAACCTGTGCTTGTCTTAACAGCTCTGTGACAGGCAGAAACTGAACTCGATGTCCCTGAGTAGGGATGCAAAAGAAATCCAATATTAATTGCAAGGAATCTTCATTTCTGCACACACACACAAAACTTTTAGGGAGATTCTCCCCCGCCCCAAACTGGCAAGTTAGCATGGTATTGTCAAATAGTTGACAATGCCATTCTAGCTTGCCAATCTATCCCTGCCATTTCATACACAGAGGGCCAATGTGGTGTTTTGGTAAAAAATGCTAGACAAGGAACTAATCTGTGCACTGATTAGACATATTCAGAGGAAATAAAGTGCTAATATTAATGTATGTACAGGCCAAAACAGATGTCTAGTGACCTTGACATATGATAGCTAACCTATAGCTAAAAAAATAGTGGTCAATGTAATTTATTTATATCTCATTTTTATTATTTTCATAAACAACTCAAGATGGTGAGCATATCTAATGTTCCTTTCTATTTTTCCCACAACAGATGAGAAAGAGAGAGTAACTGGCCCAGTCACCCAAGTTGCTTTCATGACTAAGGCCACACTTGAATTCATAGTCTTTAAGTTTCTAGCCTGGTGTTTTAACCATCAGATCACACTGGTATGTTTAACTAGGTAAAATTATGCTTTCCTCTTGAAAACTATGTACAGTTTTCTGGGAAGCATTTTCAGAAGTGATTTTTCATTGTTATCTTTTCAGGGCCGAGTGGTAGTGACAGGCTTAGGATTACCCAGCTGATTTTATATCTAAGACAGGACAGAAACTCAGGTTCCCCCACTTGTACTCTAGCATCTTAACCATTTAAAAATTACACATCATTGCATAGTGTGGGGATGGGAGACGGGCAGCGAGGATAGAACAGACAATAATATAGTGGAGATGGAGAGCAGACTGTTCATGAGGAAGGTGATTCTGCCATTTAAAACCAAAGTGCCCTGTGATTGTGCTGTAATACCTATTGATCAGAGCCCCTAGTGGTCCCAGTTTTGAGACATTACAGTTGAATATAAACCAGTCTGTAATAAAACTCCTCTCATTTGTGATTTAATTGTGAATGAAAAGATTAACCTTGCATATATTACTGGAACTTGGTTGAGCATGAGTTTGTTTTTTAAAGTATTCTCAGAAACTCTTTTTTGGCTGGGTAACAGTACTTCCGCATTTCTGTTAAAATAATCTTTACTTTCTCACAGGGCAAGTTCCAATTCCCTTCTTGAAACTATGTCATCTAGTGGACCCAGAAGGCATGCCTTCTTTATTGCAGCAGCCACCCCCCTTCCCACGGGGCACCAGACTTATCTTTTATTACTGCACTTTAGATCAGAAATGGAACAAGTTTTTCCAGAAGTCTGATACAGAAGATACATTAGAAGTAAACACAAATACAAAATTTGAAGTGTTATTTAATTCTAATGAGTATACTTTCAAATGATAATGACCTATAGGTAAGCAAATAAAGCAGGAAAAATATTGCACATCCTAGAAGCTCTAAAATAATAATAATTGTTAAAAAGACTCTTTGATGGAGATGGGCAGTTTAGAAATGGGAAATAAATAAAATACAAGTACAAAGAAAACCTAAACTCTCTGGAAATCCAGTTTATTTGCTGTATTATGAACTCTATCCACTCTATAATTCTTAGGTGGAAAAAAATGATTCACTGTGACCTCTAATGGGAACAGCCAAAAAAAGAAGATCCACTTTATAACCCTTGCCACTTCTCTTTTTTTCCTTGGGCTATAAAACAGCATAGCAGTCTGATATGTAAATATAGAATATGGCATTTGTTTCTGAATATGGGGAAAGAGTGTTGGGGAAAGCAAATTCTCCTTGAGTAGATGCTATGAATAAAGACCAAGACAAAAGAAATTGGGAACTTTGATTATACACAAATATGTACAATAGGACACTCAGCAACTGGATCCATTCATGCATGATGAAGCTGAAAATTTGACCAGAACCAAGTTAGATTTAAGCAGCTGTCAGGATTATTGCAGGAAAAACTCAGAACCATTCAGCAAGAAATTTTTAGAAAATGAGCAAGACATAGCATTAATTGAAATTAATTAATTAAAACCTACAAAATAGAAGCCCCAAATCCAATATAAAGTTCTCCCTACAACATTTTCTAATGCTTGGGACATGATTAAGGAGAAGCAAAAATAAACCTATGCGATTATGAAACTTTATACTGGATTTAATAAGGCACTGTTTCAAATCTGATTTATATGGGGATGCTATCTTCTATACATTCAAACAATTAAGACTCACCTACCTTGTTATTTCAACAGGTAGTAGTTTTCTACTGATTGAGGTAAGTTCTACCTGGATAAGTCAGAAGAAGAAATAGAGTTCTAACATGTGCAAAGCAAATGCCATATAACCTTTGTTTAATGCTTTGTATAACTCTATAGAATTTTTATCTCAAAGTTCCTCTCAGTTCTTGGTATTCTTATGGGAAACCTAGCCTAGTTAAAATATAAGCAATCAAATGGAAAAGTTGTATCATAAGGCTAATATGCATTGCAAGACTTCTAACATGCATCTTCTCTGTGGCCTATCTGAATTTTGCAAATAAATATAGTTCATTTTCTGGAGCTTCCTTCAAGGATTGTGCTTGCTTGCCTGTGTGCAGAATTCCTGGGGAGAAATCAAAGCAAAAATGGAACAGGAGGTTTGATGCATTGTCCCCCCACCCCATGAATTCCTGACACTATACATTATAGCAGCAAGTAACAGCTAATGCCTTTTGCTTTCTGAGACCCAGTGATCATTTAATCACATTTCCCAATTAATAATTAATTACAGTAGAAATCAGAGAAAAACACCATATATAAAATCCCTAGATGTATGTCCTGAAGAGTCGAAATGAAATCCATCCGAAGGACATCAAGTTGGAGGATTTATGCCTTACGGAACTAGGTGAACAGTCATTCCAGAATAGTCAACATAGCAGCAAACCAGAGAAGCAAAATACACAGCTAGAGTGTAATAATCTTTACAACATCCCTTCTGGACTTTCACCCCGTCTTTTAAAAGCACTTTTCTTCCCCGTACCTGCTAACGAAATAGTTAATTTGTTGCTAGAACCAAACTTTTCTTAACTTCCTACTCACTTCTTTGCCGGTGGTTGGCAGAACCGTAGATCTCCCACAAGAAACTCAGACCACTCGAACCGAAAGACGCACGCAACTCCCCTCACAAGTACGAGACGCCTTCCCGATTTATGAAGAAAACGAAACCCCCACGCCCATTGTGGGATGCTACAACCTAAAGCGTTGCAAAGAATGCTGGGAGGTGTAGTTCTGTTATGCAATTAAAAAAAAAAAAAAGCTTTCTTCCAGCCATTCTTCACCGACCTTCTTTCCAGATGCTTGCAAATGCAGCACGCCTATAATCTTCTGAGCTTGGGTTCAGGACGAGGAAGGATTAAGGATCACTTTTAGCAGATCCTTTATTTTTTGTGTGTGTTTCAGACCAACCCCCAAACTGAAGCTTGTCAAATCACTAGTTTATTTGTAATACAATTATAAGAGACTAGGTATTTTCTACTTTTTTTCCTTGTGGAAAAAATTCTCAACTGCTTTTTAAAAAGCATCTCACAAACATTTTAATGTACACTTACTTTCATTACTTTGGGCAAATTTCAGCTCTACTCTGGGAATTAACCAAAACAGAAAGCAAAAAAGAATGAAATGAAAACTGGTCCTTGGTCTCAGTCTTGTCATTATAAGTCTGCAAAGAATACTATCCCGGTTGCATGTACTGAGTTGCTTATCTTAGTAACCTTAGGAAAGAATACTTTGGTGGATCTCATATACAGGTAGTGATTTACCTGTTTCTAAAATATAAAACTGGTAAATATCTCCTCCTGGTGGTATCTGAGCAAATTGACAGGTAAACCTGGTGTAAAAAGATTGCTGGACAGTGCATAGTGTACTACTGTACAAATAAATGTACATTTTTCTTCTATAATGATGATCAGTGTTGATGCCATTATGATCAGTTAATGGCATTAGAACTATTAGGTAAACTCAGAAGAATCGCCCAGTTGCTGACCTTCCGGAAGCAGCATGAGGACTTCCAGGTTCTGCAAAGGACTCCCAGGCAGCTGTAACAACATCGGAGGCAGCCAAGAGGGCCGAAAGACTTACAGGCAACGTACCA
>JAEANM010029394.1:0-10191 GCA_017656035.1 Myanophis thanlyinensis | reverse complement strand
AATGCCTTCTAAAATATCCCTGTGTTTTAGTTCCCTTATACCAGAGGAAGGCATGCCATCCCAACAGCAAGTCATGTCCTTCTAAAATCAATAATCTACTGTTCCTTAACATTATCCAAGGAATATATCTTTCCAATGATACAATTGAAGGAAGAGTGCCCTCAAGTTGTTTGGAAAGGGACAACTGGCACCATAGTAATGGAACTTTTCAAGAGTTTAAGGAACCTCTAGAGATAATGGATCCAGCTTGCCATCAAATTAACTCTTCACTCTGTTATATCATTTACATTACATTACCCTTGGCAAAAATAAGATTCTTCACCCAATTAATTGTAACAGTTATTGTTTTGAAATAACAACAAGCCTTTGCAAATGAACTGCTTTCTATCATCTAGATTTTTAAAGGAAAGTATGCAATCCAGATTATTATTCTTTTTTTATTTATTTTTTTATTTACATATCCATTTCAATCAGATTACAGTATTATTCTTAAAGTGTATTCAAAATATAAGGTTTAAGTTAAGTAACCACTTTCTTTAAATGTAATCCTAAATAACTTTTTCTATTTAAAGTAAACCACATTTCTGATCAAGCAGACAAACCAATTGGTTACTTCTATAACCTTCGCATAGAAAGAATTGGTCTGACAGATATTTCAGTTGCTGTCTTGAAATTCTGATATGAGAGTTAGAGGCAATTACATTTTATGTTTGAAAAAGTTCTCAATAGCAAATTCTTTAAACCCATCCATTTTTGAAAGGATTATATAAATTGTTATTACTTTTGCTACTCTTTACTTCAGATTTCATACCTAAGCCAAAGGATATGCAAAATATGCACTAAGGCAATTGATTTTCCCTGCTAGCCAGATGGGTCTATGTTTCTCTCTGTTCACAGAACGCTCTCAATTAATATTAAGCTCTTAAATTAGGCTTGTGTAACCTTAGCTGGTTAGATCACTTTTCATGAACTCTATAGAACTTGCCAAAGTGATGCTGTAATGTAAATCGTCATGTATATCTGCTTTAGCAGTGGGGGGGAAGCTTGAAGAAAATTTCAAATAAACTACGTTTCAGAACAGAAATTACAAAACACAAAATTTTACAACTAAGTAAAGCCATAAGTGCGTAATGCTCGTATTACATTCTTATACCAAACCATATGTTTGTTTTGTGATTTGTTTTGTTATAAGATGTAAAAAAGTTAAAAGAACTGCAGTGTATTTTCTGGGTAGTTTTGAGGGCAAGTCAGAGAAAGGTGAAGAGATATTAAATACATGTAAAAGGTAGAATCAAAATAGGCATATTTGAATAGCATAATACTCAAGAGCATACATCTTAAATGTTCACTGGTGCAAATGATTTAGGTTATTACTCAGAAATATACGTAAAAGTACTTGTGGACCATGCTATCACAGATTTGATTTGAGCCAAGTTAGGTAAGATTTCTTTAAAGGATAGAAATCAGGAAATTAAACAATATGCAAGATTTTTAGTGTGAAATTAAAACTTTGTTTCTACTTCTAAAAATGGTAAGTTTAATAAGGTAGAATAAGCAGTAGAATTCCATACAGCTAAACAGAACCAAGTTTAGAGAAACCTGTAATAATATTTGTACTTTGAAAGATAAGGTGTGATTCACACTTTCAGCAAATCTCACATCAAAAACACTATGGAATATGTGGAGTTTTTGAGTAGCCTGTAATACACAAAGGAATACAGAATAACAGAGTTGGAAGGGACGTTAGAGATCTTCTAGTCCAAGCCCCTGGTCAGGCAGGAAATCCTATACCATTTCAGACAATCTCTTCTTTAAAATTTCCTGTGTTGAAGCATTCACAACTTCTGGAGGCAAGTTGTTCCACTGATTAACTGTCAGGAAACTGTCAAGAGATAGTGGAGCCCTGCTATCATGTCACTCCTACTCCTTCTTTTCATTAAACTAGACATACCCAATCCCAACAACCATTCTTTATATGTTTTAGCCTACAATCCCATGTTCATCTTAGTTTGGTCATCTTGATTTTAGATCCTACTTATTGGATTATTTGTATTTCAAACTTCATGGAAGCCATTTAGTGGGTAATAATATGTTACTCCTGGGCTGAAAGAACTAAGCAACCAAAAGCAGGACAAAGTCTTCTGGTTGTCCAGATTCTAGTACTTGATAATCTTTAGGAAAACTGCTATCATTTCCACAAGGGAATTAATTTCCTCTCTTGCATTAAATGTTATAATAAAGAATAGCCAAGAAAATCTAGATATCCATAAGAACTGCAGGTTGTGCACCAATTATACCTTTTACTAGACCAACAATCCTTGCTCACAGTCACTCATGCCTTAGTCACCACCCGTCTTGACTATTGCAACATGCTTTACATGGGGCTGCCCTTGAAAGCATCCAGAAATTCCAATTGGTTCAAAATGCAGCAGCCCACATGGTTTTGTGCAGACCCTGGTGCACACATGTGTCACCTGTCCCACAGAGCTGCATTGGCTACTGATTTGCTTCCAGGTGCAATATAAGGTGCTCATTCTTACCTTTAAAGCCTTTCATGGTTTGGGACTATATTAGTTCAGGGATTGTCTCTTCTCTTGGGTTATATGTACCCAACCCACTAGAGCAGGGAGGCAATTAATGTTATGGGCCCCATCCCCTAAGGAGGTACATCTGATGCCACCCAGAAGAAGGGCCTTCTCAGTGGTGGCTCCCTTCCTTTGGAATATCATCCCTGCAGAGATTAGAGCGGTCCCCAATTTGACATTCTTTTGTAAGGCCCTGAAAACTTGTTTCTGCCAAGGAGCTGGGGAACCCAAAGTAGGATGGAGCCCATCAAGTGACTCATTTGATTGTGTGTTGTCACTGGGTAGTGGGGAGGTTATTGTCTTTTGTTCTTTTATATTGTTTTTTTATTGTTTGTAAGCTTCACAAAGTCACTGAGAGTGAGCAGCCATTTAAATCTTCGCAAATAAATAAATAAATAAATACCAGCATAAGATCATTGCATCTTAGAAGAATACAATTTGTGTCAATCATGCAATGATATGTTATATGATATTACCTTTTCATTCCCTGTGCGGTATCCATGTATCACAGCAACCCATGACATGTACATAATTTAGAGGAACTTTAGTAGCCTTACATCCCTATAAATTTCACTTGAATTTGAAAAGAAACAAAATAAAATTATTATGAACCAAGGAAGCAAATTATTAAACAAGCTAAAGAAACAAGTCATGTTAACACAGGAAGCCAAAGGATAAATAAAAGATATTTTGACATTCCAGAATTTGTATGTTCTTAGCTATGTACTACACTAGCAAATATTAATTGCATCTAACTATGAATGCCTGCCTCCCCTGTACTTGTCCAGTGTAATTTCAATTATCTCTCCCAGAAATAGAATATAGAAACTTGTATTTTCTGACAAATGAACAAGTCCTGGTTTTCCTTTAAGCAAGGAAACAGTATGTGATAGTATGGAATTATTAGCTTTCTTTGAGCATAATGGCCAACCAGAAGCAAAATGGCATGGAATGAAATGGATGCCAGCTAATCTTAAAGTCTGCTATTGCAGATCTGTATTTTACACCTATTAATAGGTGTTTGATGTTTCATTATTATTTTAGGCCATCTTTCATAATATTTTCTTTTTCATTTGTTCTCAGTGAAAGAATGTACTGCAGATTCTTTTAAATTAAATTCACGTTCACAGATTTTTGAATTATGAAATGCAAATTTTATAGCTACAGTGTAAAATACTTTTTTCTTGATGTTTTAGGCAGGAAAAAAATAATGTATCAACATCCATTAAAAAACAATTAAGAAATTAATCCTTAAAACGTTTAAGTTTGTCTAACATAACTTTATTCTTTTAGGACATCTGGTGGGCTCTACAGAATCTGGAGTATAGTTCAGAGGTATAGAAGTATCTTGAGTACTGAAATATACATTTAGAAATAAATCTTAATAGTCTTGAGAGTGTTATTAAGATAAGGATTGATGTACCATGTTTTGGTAATATTTGTCACTTGACAATTGCTATCTACTTTTCCCTAAATTATGCCCAGAGTTCCTTCAATTACTAGCTTATAGCTAGACAACAAGAACTACTTTCTAAATACATTCACTTGTTGATACATAGAATGTATTTATTCATTTTGTTTCCTTAGTAGTTTATTTTTAAATTCTGTTTCATGGACCATTGCCCTGACAAAATGATATCAGGGGAGGATATAATATTCAATTAAAGCAAGTCAAACAATGAAACTGTTGCTAGCATCCATATATCATCATCATCATCAACAACAACAATAACAATTGCGTTTATATTATACCTTTTCTTTAAGAGCTCAAGGAAGCTTATAAGAGAATCTCCCTGTGAAAGAGCAGGCATCTGGACTGCTTTTTTCCTCCCCTAATTAAACCTTATTCTAAGTGTCAATACAGCAGAATTGCTTATAAAAGCTGCAACCTTGAAACAGCTGAGGAGACAAAATAGAAAAAACAGCCAAATAAAATAAGTTTTAGAAAAACTTCTAAACTTTTTTTTTCTTCACAAATACTGAAACATGCTCACAGCTCATGCACACAAGTTCTTCTCTACCACCCCCACCCCTACTGGGCTACCAAGTCGCCAAGGTTGGGGATAGCTATTGTATAGTGTTATGGATGCAGCATAATATAATAAGACACAGAACATACACATATATGTTTATATGATTCAGCTTTGTATCTTGGATAAGATTTAGAGCAGTGTTTCTCAACATTGGTGACTTTAAGATGTTTGGATTTCAACTCCCAGAATTCTGGGAGTTGAAGTCCAAACGTCTTAAAGTCGCCAAGGTTGAGAAACACTGTTTTAGAGGGAGATGTGGGTTCAGTGCTTTTGAAGAATCTTTTGACCTTGAAGGGATCAAACTGGGTATAGTTGAAAAAGTATCTGTGATGCTTCCCTAACTTTTTCACTACAACAACAACCTTCTTAATAGATTGGTAAATCCATGGTAAATTGGAGTAGGAGAAAATGATTGACCTAAAGATATCTACAGAATTATTGTCAAACAGGAATGATCACACAACAGACTTTCCAAGTTCCCCTTGAGTCAAGATTGACTCCTGGTTACTTCATAAACATGATTATGAAGTCATCTTTTTTATAGGTAGGATCTAGGGAATGTACACAATCTTTCAGATAACAAGTTAAAAATCATCTTGAGTCTTGAAGAGTCCATCAGCACCTTCAATTGTACTTTAAAACTAATTACTGTAATGTCCCAAAGGTACTTTTTTCAAGAGGCAACTGGACTTTCTGGTTTTTCTTTGAAGATGTTTAGCTTCTTATCCAAGAAGCTTCTTCAGCTCTGAAAAAGTTGAAAAAACCACCTTCGGAAAAACCATGACCTAGATCAGGCATGTCAAACATGCAGCCCATTGCAAGAGCACCTGCGGCCTACACATGATGTTTTACATGCCGCCTTGGATCCTTCTTGAGCAGAAAGGTAGGGTAAAATATATTAAATCAATAAATAAAATTAAGTAAGTGAGTAAAAAGGAAGGAGAACCCTACACTCTGTCCTGAGTTCACTGTTGAAAAAGCAGTCTAGACATGTAACAAATAAGCAAAAAAGTTTTCAAGGCTCCCCGGGCAAGTTGCAAGAGAAACACCTCTCCTGTGGAGCGACAGCAACTCCTCCTTAGCCTGGTCGGGGGTCGGGCGAGGCTGGCGCTTGTAACCCGACCTGCGTTGCCACTGCTGGCATGTGTTTTCTGCTTGTCCTGCCATCCCAAGAGCAAGATGGGCTGCCCTCCAAACTGCCAAGGATGAGCCCAGCCGCTGCGGCCCAATTGAAGAGAGTGCGGCCCTCATCATACTCAAATGTGACAATATGGCCCTCGGGGAACTCTGAGTTTGACATGCCTGACCTAGATGACTGAGAATCTCCATAGACAAATTACTGTAATATGTTCTAAATATCAATGAATACTCATCAAATAATGCCAGCTACTGTTACTGCTGTTGAAAAACAAGAATGCCAACAGAATACACATTAGAGAAAAACCAATATCATGGCCAAGCTCCTTGACAGAACAGTGTTTCCACCAGTGACAACTTCCAAGCTAGTGGATTTGAAGTCCCAGTATTCTGATCATTAACAATGCTCTTGTGGAATTATGAGATTTGAAGTCCGCACAGCTGGAAATTGTTATAGTTGGAAAACAGAGGATGACCTCCAAATAAGCATATCCTATGCTGAGCAAAGAGATATCGAAACACCTGCTGTCTCCAGCTGTCATCCTGATTTTTTTAGCATAGATTTGGTAGCCTCCCTAGTACCTCTAATATGTATGACCACATCAAAGTGACCTCTTTAAAATAAGTTCTGGTAAGTCTTGAAATAAATACCAAGTAAAGTTAATATAAAAGCTTGATTACAATCTATTGAATTTAGGTAGAGTCAATAATTAAGAACTCAATCATAATCTTTGCAACCAGAATGTGAGGATAAAAAATGGGGGAAAGGAAACATTTTCTTTCACCAAAGTATGATGAAGATGACATGTTTTTAAAATATAAATTCAGTAGTATAAGGCTTCCTTGTCATTTCTGTGTGTGAACAAAGGGAATATAAAATATATAGTGGAAATGAAGACAGGTCCTTTTTAACTGCTGCATTATTATAATAGAAGACTTTTCAAAAAATCTGCCAGGTTTTTTTCTCTAAGATGAAGAAATTTCTAAGTTTAGATTATTTAGCCATAATGTAATATTTTAAAATTATATCTTAGATGATAAAATATTATGGGATTGAATCTGCCTGCTTCCTCCTGGTTACAGGAGCACTGGAAGCAGCCATGTATTGACAGCATTGCATCATTGTGCCTCAACCAAGAACTGAGATTACTTTAAACCAGGATTTACTAGAACAAGGCAGAATTTGAAACTGCAGACTATATTTGATGAAGTGGCAAACATGAATTAGTTAACAAAAAGCAACACATATTTAGGATGGTATCTGCCCTTGTTGGAAGAAATATCCCTCTGGTTCAGTTCCAAGTGGGGGAGAAAGACACTGGAAATATGGAGGCTGATTGGAAAGATGGTTTAATGGAGCAGAATGATCAAGCACATGATCCTAGTTCAGCTGATCACATAGAGTCAAGACAGAGAGTCATTTCTGTCTTGAGCTTTGCACTTGAACTGCCTGTTCCTGTGCAAGAACATGTATTCTATTGGCTGTTGTAGGGGTCATAGCTGACTTTGTGGGTTGTCTGAGTCATGCTTGATTGAAGCTTGTTGGGTGATGCAATGAAAGAGCTTGTTGGGCAATTCCTATTGTGGCTGAAGGCTAACCCTACTTTTGTTCAGAACCAGACCTTGCTGCAGGCAGTAATGGATTACCAAAGCTGCATTTTTAAAGCTGCCCCAGCTCAGTATCTTCTTGTGGGGGGGAGGGGGGAAGCTGAGGTTTGGAGTTTCTGTCTTTAAAACATGTTTCTTCTTTTATCCTTGGGGGAAATATAATATTCTGCATTTTTAATATTTCTCAAAATATTTCATTCTTCATTCTAGGAGAGGAATGGGTGCTAACTTTCTACACCCTTTTCAAGAGCTTCCTTAGTATCATTCTAATACATAGGAGGAGCAAGTACTAAAAACTTCAATTAAGGATTGAAGAAAACTCACCTGGTGTCTTAAAACTTGCCGATCCAAAATCGTCAAAAAGCAGTTAAGCAACTCCCAAAAGTAATTAGAAAAGGAAGCATGACAGTCCAGGGTCCTTTTGAAAGTGCTGTGGTTTGAGCAAGATGGCTATTCCCTCGTCTTCCAGAGCTCTAAACCTGCCTTTAGTCATTGACATCCCTACACAATCCCAGAAACCTGAAAATCTGTAGTACGTAAAGTAGTCTTTGCCCACAGTGACATCGGAGATATATGGAGCATCTCAGGACAACAAATATGTGATTAAAAATCTTACTTTGGAATAGATAAAATAAATGCATAAATACTAGTGCCAAATGAGTTGGGGCCATGTTTGATCATGAGACAGGTCCACCAACTCCTGTAAATCGGTGTCCCTCACAATTTCTTCCATATCTGTTATAACCATATTCATCAACATAGTTCTCTACATGGGCATTACTATTTAATTATATTTTCTTTGAAATCTTAAAGTCTATTCATTCGTTTCCATGCTCTGGCAAACTTACCTTGATATATTCTGTATATATAAAACATGTTTAAGAAACAGTGCTATCTACCCAATAACTATTGAAACAGAGGCAGAGAAAAAAATATATGCTACCATGATTTTTCTCCCATCCACTTTTCATATGTGCAAGTGGAGAAAGACAGAGAAAGAGAGAGATCCAGGGAAGAATTAGTCACCTATTGAATCACCTTGATTTTCTTCAACTTCTACTTTAAGAAATACCATGACAGCACATTTGATTGCTTCATTATGTTTCCACCTTTATTCAATCAAGAGTATTTGTCTAATTTTTGAGTGACAGATGCTGTTGATGCGCAACCCTCTATTTTTAGGTGCATCAAGATTATTTATTGACTTAACTTAGTCAAGGAAAACTTGAGGGAGCTGAATAAGCATAAGGCATATTATTTGCATAGGTGATTTTTTTTCCCCATAATATTCATAATATACGGTAGTGGTAATTCAATACCTTTCATTCTTTTGGAATACAGCAGCCATTGATTAATTATAATTACCAGTGATTGGTTACAGATGCAATAAATATTCTTCTATAAGCTCCACTGAATAAAATTTTAAAAATTTGTAAATAATAGATCTTTTTCATATGCCCCATAGATCAAGAAGTTTTATAGACTCGTGAACATGGATGGTACATCTGTTTGTTCTGATAGATCCAATTTAAAAATGTCCCATGGCCTAAAAGAATTTCTCCCCTGTGGAAGAATGCAATTTTTGAAACGTATTTTTAACTAAAAGCCATAGGGGCATGGTGATAAGCAGCAAGCTCACATTTAAGACCCAAATGCTGCCATAGGACAGGGTTAGCTCCCATCCTTTGCTCCAGCTCCTGCTGGGACCATGAAAGGAGCCCCCACAAGTTTCCCACAAAACAGGACTTATACATTAAGAACGCTCCCTCTCCCTGCTGGGCAAGCTCTGGATTTATCTCTCCAAAGTACTCAGTACCCACCTATGTTAAGTCAAACTCTTTAGTCACATGAGCTGTGTCCAATAACTTGCTGCTCATCAGTTTCAGACCAGAAATCTATTAGGGTTTGCTTTCTTCTTTCAGAAGTCTCTATTACCAGTTGCACCCACAGGAGGAGAGAAAGGATACTTTGAGTGATCAAGAAGGAACCTAGGCCTACTGCTTGGGAACTGCAGGGAAGAAATAGTCCTGGGACTCTCCTCTCTCTTTTTCCTTCCTACCTCAATTGCTGCAGACGGGGGAACTCATATGTGAGCTCTGTCTCCTTGGTCGGATCCCTCTGAGAAGCTTTTCAGAGGTTTAGTGTGTTGTATTAATACCCTATTTATTGCATTTAATAGTCTTTAGCTACTAATTAGCAGAGAACTAAGAGCTGTTTTTAATCACTAAAGACATTCCACAAGCTAATATTAATAGGGAAGTAATGCATGATTTATTTGGTGAGTGTGATTTGTTTCAGTCAGCCTTTAGGATGTTCCAAAATGATGGAATCCATCAATCTTGAAATTGATTGAAAGCATGTTTTTAAAATGTTCTTTCTTTCCAACAGAGATTTACCTTTTCCTTGCTTTGAGTGTTCATAGATTGCTAAACTATTGAACAAAAGTATCAGTTAAGTCATATTTATATTAGCTCCCTAACCCAAATTTCATTATAAATAAAGCATAATACATAATACAAATTACAATGTAACATATGCAATAAAAAGGCCCGTAATCTTGCAGTCTACTTTTCTGTCAAATAAAATATCTACATTGAATATTTTCTTTTGTTCAGTTGGGATACCACCTAATTCCAACCAACTCAAATGCTTCAAATACCTCGGTGTGCACATCTCGAAGAAGCTGTCATGGACCTTCCACATCAACACCATGGTAAAAAAGGCCCGACAACGTCTCTTCCATCTCCAGATGCCTGAGGGACTTCAGACTACCACCGAAGGTGCTTAGGAACTTCTATTCCTGCACTGTAGAGAGCATCCTGACGGGC
>JAEANM010029393.1:0-10191 GCA_017656035.1 Myanophis thanlyinensis | reverse complement strand
CATCCCATCCCATCCCATCCCATATTCTGTTCTGTTCTGGTGTGTTCTATTCTATTCTGGTCTGTTCTGTTCTGTTCTGTTCTTCTTGTTCCACTAACCATTCCTAGCATCATTGCATTGTCCAAATAATTTCCACACATAACATGGTCAAAATAAATCAGATGAAGTCTTATGGATTCTAGCTTCCAGTGATATATGTCTGGTTTTATATGATTTAACCCCTCTCTGTTAGTTACTCCACCTGTCCGTGATATAGGCAATAATTTACACCAGTCCCACAGTTCAACAGCATCAGTTCGATCGGCCATCCTTAGCATCCAACTCTCGCACCTACATCGTTGCAAGGGGAGACTCTTGCTTGAAGTAGCCTGCTTTTCGTATTTCTACTTGAGAAATAGGATGTACTTAAATAATATCCTATTTCGATGTTGTTCGTTGGGAACAGAGAAGTGGCTGAATCTCCAGAGAATAGCCATCACCGAGATAACTCAAGATTTTTAGAAGATCTCAATTAATGTGAGATATGATAAAGCTTCTCTTGCAAACATACTTGAAATTTTAGAGCTCTCTCTCTCTCTCCCTCTCTCTCTCTCTCTCTCTCTGTTTCCAACTCTTTGAACCGTGTACTCCCTAAATATTTTTGAGTTGCAGAGTTTCCAGACTGCTTGATAATTATGAGTGATGAAGTTCAACAAATGTTGAGGATCCCATGTCAAGAAAAGAACAGGAGATCTTTAAATGTGCCCAAAGGCAAAAAAAATATTGGACAAAAATAAAATTCATACTTAGATAGAAAAATCGAAAAAGGAACCTATAGATTTGAAACCAGAAATATTCCTGTTGGGTATCATACCAGAAAAATATGGTAAAGGGAATATGTATTTAATATTACATGTGTTAACAGTGGCCAGAATTCTATTTGCACATTATTGGAAGGGTGAAGAGGTCCCTACAGAAGATATTTTTTTAAAAAATAGAATGTGCAGAAATAAATAGATTAACACTTGAAATTAAGAAGAAGGCACTGAATATTTTGAAATATGGGATTCGTTTTATCTATGGTTAAACAATAGAAACAGAAGTTAGAACTTTTAAAACCACAAAAGAAGGAATAATGGTGTTATTATGAGGGCTGATTATTATATGTTGTTATTAACTTTGATTAGTATTAATACTTAGTATTTTATCATATGATAAGAAAGCATTGTAACTACAGGATTATTACTGAAGAATATTATTACTAACAAGATGACTCAAAGTAACTGTAACAAGACAAGACACCGTTCATATGGATATTGAAAATGTTGTTCTTTCTATTTATAGTATAGTAAAAATAAAAAAAAAACTTTTAAAAAGAAAAGAAAAGTGCCAGAAATCATGATCAAAAGTTTTGTGCAGGCTTATTTGGCACAAGACAACATCGAAATAATTTTATTGCATATATTTCAAAAAGCAATTTAAGCTAATTGAGGACAAATACGCAACTTGTAGAATTTCCTTTGGAAAACGAGTTCAGAAATGCGTAGCTACCGTGGGAAAAGAGAACCACTGTTTGAAAGTCATAATAATATAATGGGAAACTTGTTTATGCTGGATGAAAGCGCGTCAAACGTAATTCACCTGGTGTAAGGAGGAAGTGGCAGGATAATTCTGGTCCATTTGTTGAAGGTATCGGAGACCAAGACCCTCTGGAGGTGATACCTGTTGCATTCTACGTTAGTAGGAAGGCAGTCTCTTATCACAGGTTGCCATGACAGACCCAGGTCCACAGAATATTCTAGCTCGATAGCTTAAAAAAGAAAAGAAAAGAAAAGAATGAAATCCAAAAAATTGCAAGACTCACAGGCAAGTGTTAAAGTATTACACATGAAGATAGATAGATAACGCATTTGCATAGATAACGCAAATAATACAAATGACTGCTCCAAAGGTACTTTTTCAAAAGGCAACCGGACTGCCTTGGTTTTATTTTGAAAAATGTTTATAATTTTTATGTTCTAAATCTAACATTGCATAACTAATTCAGTGTCTTCTCAAGACCACAGCAGTTGAAAAAAGAAAAGCACTCAGATATTTAAGCAGATACACAACTGAGTGTGTGAAATAGTAACTAATGCTCCTAGGCATTTGGGTCTTTTATTTATATATATAAAACCATTGTATGGTTTCCTTGTTATATATAAATTTCCATTTCCACAGTGTATTGTCCAGATACAATCTCTTTCAGATATAATTATAAATTTTCTTGAAATTGAAATTACATAGAAAAAAAGACTTAATATCTACACGGACATTGCGTTATATAGTCCTCGAGTTACAACCACAGTTGAGCTTGGAATTTATGTTGCTAAGTGAAACATTTAAGTGAGTTTTGCCCCATTTTACGACTTTTCTGGCCCTGCTCATTGCATTTGTTAAGTTAGTAACCTGGTTGTTAAGTGAATCTGGCTTCTCCATTGACTTTGCTTGTCAGGAGGTCGCAAAAGGGGATCGCAGGGCCGCAGGGCACTGCAAGAGTCATAAATATGAGCCAGTTGCCATCCGAATTTTGATCACCAGATCATGGGGATGCTGCAATGGCTGTGAAAAGGTGTGAAAAGTGGTCATAAGTCACTTTTTTCCAGTGCTGTTGTAACTTTGAAACGGTCACTAAGTGAACTGTTGACAGTCAAGGACTATCTGTACATAGCTAATTGAAAGAGAAAGCTACCGCTTCTGTGAAGACAGAAATAAGATCTCTTGGGTGATCTCCTTTTTTGTTCTAAAACGTGTAGACCTTGACTTATGACCACAACAGAACCCCAAGTTTCTGCTGCTAAGCGGGACAGTTGTTCAATGAGTTTCTTGCCCCGGTTGTTAAGGGAATCACTGCAGCTGCTCAGTTAGCAACATGGTTGTTAAGCGAATTCAGCTTTCCCCGTTGACTTTGTTTGTCAGAAGGTAACACCAGGATTCGACATAAATATGAGTCAGTTACAAGCCCCTGAATTTTGATCCCCTGAATACGGGGACCCTTCAAGAGTGGTGAAAAACGATGGTAGATCACTTTTTTAAAGCTCTGTCGTAGCTTTGAACGGCCGCTAAATGAATGGTTGTTACCTTTATTAAAGAACACCGTGGAGGCAACCAAAACATTAAATGACCGATCTGAAGAAATAGCCTTTACCGTAGCAAGAGTCGGTGACCGAACAAGAGGCAGCAAAATCCAGCTGGAGGAAAGAGTCTTCGTTGATGGCGATGTCGGTGGTCACCACGTAGCGAGTGTTGGCCTTCTCAATGAAGACCAGAGCATCTCCAGAAGAACCACAGACGGGCATTTTGGTCCCACCTGGGTGGAGAAGCCATTTCCTGCTGTCCAGGGTGCTGAAATCATCTTCCAGGACTGTGTTGCCGGAAATATTTCCACCAATAAGGATCTGGAATACAGGAGGAAAAAATGTGGATGTCAGTTTTCGGAGAGGAACTTGAGTCGAAAAGTTTGTGGAGATTCTCAAGTCATCCATTCTTCATGGTTGTCCCCAAAAGTGCTTTTTTTTCCAAAAGGCAACTGGAGTTGGTTTTTTTCCCTTGAAAACGTTTTGCTTCTCATCCAAGAAGCTTCTTTGGTTCTGGGATGAGAAATGAGACATATTCCAAGGGAAAAAAAATAAACCAACCAAATCCAGCTACCTTTGGGTTAAATTGAAATAGATATATTTTTCGCTTACATGCCGGAGTGATTGCTGACTCACCCAAAGGTTACTTATATTTTCATATTTTATGCCTGCCGTTTGATGAAAACCCAAATGAAAATTCAGGCAGTCTTCGGACTTACCACCGTAACTGAGCCCAAAGTTTATGTTGCTAAGTGAAAAATCGGTGAAGGGAGTTTTGTCCCAAATCGATCCACTCTGTTACATTTGAAATCAGAAATGTTGGATAGGACACTCTGGTGAAGTTTGAGTTTCCTAGGTTAGAAACTGATATATTTTCTTTGCAAAAAAAAAAAGGTTATTGAAACAAAGAATAAGATTAAAAGAGGCATTGTCTGTTTATTCTTCCTGCAATGTAGAATAAAGATGAAGGGACAATGCTACAACATTGTAGAAGTAATCCTTGACTTATGACCACAATTGAGTCCCAAATTTTTGTGGCTAAGTGAGACATTTGTTAAGCGAGTTAAGTGAGCCATTGTAACTTTGAACGGCCACCAAATGAACTGCTGTAGATCCAGGATTACCTGTAAATCTTAGTACGATTATTAAGGATCTCTTAGCTAGCATGAATTGCATGAAGGAGGCTATGGAACACGAGACCGCCAGTTAATCAGTTACTCTGTAATTTTTCCCAAGTTTTAATAAAGGGTGCTAAATGACTCTTAAATTCAGTATGACTTAATTTTTTTTTTTAAATTGCCTGCAGTTATAAACACTATATATTCCACATAACAAGTTATGTTATTAACAAATGGGAGCCTGGACTATGCTTCTCAGGGAGGCAATTGTAGAAAAAAAACATATTTTTGCTCGGAGCTTGTCCTAAATAGATTAAGAATTTACACTGTAAATTGTCCATAAATGGCTTTTAAAGCCCTGTAAGCAAAGAATTATTTGCAAATTATTATCCATAATTATGTTGCTAAATTGCCAAGGTCTTCTAAATTGTTATAGAACCTCAACAAAAAGTTGCTTTCGTACGTAGCTAAGAACAAAGCTTGAATACTTGATGTAATGCAACTAATTACAGGTTGAAATTAATAGTAGATGATTTACTATTGCTTTTAGTCTGAAGAGAAAGCTACCATACAGGTAGTCCTCAAATGACAACAATTCATTTAGTGACTGTTCGAAATTACAATGGCACTGAAAAAAAAAAGACTTATGGTCCTTTTTCTCACAATTGTTATAATAACCCCATGGTCACGTGATCAGAATTCAGACCTTCGGCAACCGATTCGTATTTATGACGGTCGCAGTGTCCCATGGGTCACATGATCCCTTTTTGCGACCTTCTGGCAAACAAAGTCAATGGGGAAGCCAGATTCACTTAGCAACCGTGTTATTAACAACTGCAGCAATTCACTTAACAACTGTAGCAAGGAAAATCGTAAAATGGGGCAAAACTCACTTAACAACTGTCTCACTTAGCAACAGAAATGTTAAGACTCAATTGCGGTCGTAAGTCGAAGACTACTTGTACTGTTTCTCCCCCCCCCTTGTCGACTTTAATTACTTGTCTACTTTTTGAAACCATTTTAATATTATTTACCATGTTCAGATCTAATTAACAGCGAGCAACTGTGAACTTCTAAATACTTTTCTTCCTGTAAGCAAAAGGAAGACAATATTTGGATTGCTGGCATTGCATTTGTTCCTGCCATGAATTTGATATCCAAATATTTGGGGGGAATTTTAAGCAGAGGCAGATGGCTCAGTATTAAATATCACAATATGTAAATATAAAATGTAATTATTCCAACGCCTTCCTTAAGGCTTGTTTTTACAGTAGCTCTTGGCCACAGTAGGATCTGTGTATGTATTTCAATTTTTCCCAGCCTATAGTTTTTAGAGGGGTTGGAATTCCAAGTTTCTGAATTAGCCGTGTCTATTGAAACTTAAATATTGATGATTAATTTCCTGCCTAAGCAGGTGGTTGGACTAGAAAAGCTTCAAGGTCCCTTCCAATTTTATTTTATTCTAACTATTAAGGTAGGGGTTTGAGTCCCGCGCTCTGAGCTACAGGTGAGTTACTTTTCCTGCCTTAGCTCCTGACCATCTTTATTTTATTTATTTATTTAATTTATATACCGCCCCCTCTCCCGCAGGACTCGGGGCGGTTCACAGCCGATAAAAACAACATCAATACAATATAAGTTAAGAACAATTAAAATAATTAAATAATGGCTGCTTAAATATCATTTTAAAATCAATTTAAATAAATAAAGAACAAACCCCAAATCTAAGCAGTTTGAAAGCAAGCAAATGCAAGTATATAAATAGGTACCATTTTGGCGGGAAGGTAATGGTGTTCTGTGGTCTCGGCATGTACTCATGCTGGCCACATGACCATGGGAATTGTTTTTGGACAACGCTGGCGCCCTTGACCCAAAAAATGGAGATGAGCACTGTGCCCTAGACTCCAACGCAACTGAGAGGGAAAACTTTATTTATCTTTTTAAAAAAATGTAAACATATAGTCATCCTGACAGATTTGTAGCTTGGGAGGAGTGTCCATCTGCAGCAAGGGATTTAAAAGTTTGTACAATCTCTGTTGCAATCCCAGTCTTGATTGTGATACACTTACAAAATCAGTAGGGCTTGCAAGGGTCATGACGCCCAACGTCTTGCAGATTTTGTCTTCTCATGCAGAAACCCTTGAGAAAGGCTATTTTATTACAAGGGGGGGGATTAAAAAAGATGGACGAAAAGTACTTTGGGAAAAGCATTACGTCTACCCCTTGAGAGTTTCCCAGCATTGTCAGCTCACGGATCATTGAAAAGGCTTGTTGTGGCCTGCCAGCTGCTAGTAGAGTTGGTGGCAGACTGAGACGGTGAGGAGATTGGGGAGGACCTTGGGCCAGTCCTGGAGTTGGGAAAAGGCTCTGATGGGTGCTCTGCATCGGAGGCAGAGATGGGGCCAGGGCCACCTGACAGTTATCAGCTGCCTTTGGAGTCGGAGATCAATGGGGAAGAAGAACAGCTGGAGCCTGTTTCAGATGTGCATATGCACAGAGCTGTCAGGAGAAGGGAACAACTAAGGAGCAGGGGTCGACTCGGAAGGAAAGGCACAAGTGGACACTGAATGGCTTTCCCACAGGGAATAAATAGGAGCAAAAGGGGAGGGGTGTTGGTAGGAGACAATTACTTCACTCATTTGCTTCTCTGAGTTTGTGCCTCACAGAGACTCCTCGCCATGTATTTCGACTGAAAACTCGGCCTGGCAACTCTCCAAGGACTGATAAGGTCTGTTTTTTGTAATCAAACCTTGCAAGGTTTACTGCTGGGATTTTTCTGGATGTGAATGAGAAGAATTCACAGTAACCAAATAAAAAGAGATTTTTTGGGAGGACCAAAAGCCTGTTTTGTGATTCTGTTAAGCCTGGGCCAGAACAAGGTTCTTGCCTTGCCTTCTGTTGCTTTGGTAAATAGTTTGTCCCCCTCATTTCTGTGACAGCCCCTCAAACACTGGTATGGTATCATATCTCCCCTAGTCCTTCCTTTCACTAGACTAGATATTATAATAATATCTAGGAACAAGATAATCTTTAAACTGTATAAAGGGCAAAAAAAAAACCATCCTGGATACTGGAACCCTATTTTCAGCTCTCATTTTTTCAGAATAAACAATGGTGGTCTACAAGGAATACTGAATGTCGGGATTAACCACGTCAGTTATGTTTTCTGCCAGCATACAGTAAAATAACTCAGCATGATTCCATTATATAAAAAAACTTCTCTTTATATATAACATGAACTAAGTATATAATACCAAAGCTCTTTCAATATGGTAGAGAGAAGAACTGGCAAGCAAAACACAAGCAGAGGGGAGGAGTTTCAGTTTCAGTTCAGAGCTCAGCACAGACTGCTGAGGCACAGACTTTAGTACAGAAGTTAAGCTAAGCCATGCCCAGGTTCCTTGCCGTCGCATTGCTCACACAGCAAATACTGTTTCAGTTTCCAAACAGTCCCCATTGGCTGACCTAGTTGCTATGTCTCTTCATTGGCGGACATTGTTACCATGTCTCTTATAGTCATGAACTCTCATACACTGACAAAAAGGATGACTTACCTGGTCAATGACCCAAGGGCTGTAGAAATGCCCGTTCTCAGAGGGCTGCCACCAGCGGAGACGTGTAGAGGGAGAACGGGCTCTTAAAGGGATTTCCAAGGCGATGTACCGTCCGATATTGCTCGAATTGCTGAAGAGAAATTCCTGGAGTAGATTCCATCTCAGTCCACCATTAAGGGAATATTGTAACAAGACTGGCTGACTTCTGGGATCCGGTACGGCTTTGCCACATCCTAGCCTCATGAAGAATTGCACAAATCTGTATTAAGCACAAAAGAGCCCCAAATCAGAAGAAATGTATTATTATTTTTGGTTATAGAAGACACAAGTCATTCCTTTTGCCATAATGAATAGCACTATATTGTTATGCTCTTCTCTCTCTCTCTATCTCTCTCTCTCAAAATGTGATCGGAGTTGCCGTCTCTCTATAAATACTGTTGGGTGATGGTGGTGCGCTGGGCCGGTTGGCTGCGTTGCTACCTCTTGATTGGTTGATGGAGTTGATGTTGGTATATTGGGCTGTGTGATGGCCTTGTGAGTTTTGTTGTTGTGATATCCTGGGTCTTGTGTTGTAATCTCTTGGGTCGTAGATACATCAATGTGGCTTAAGCTTTTGTCTCATTTTTTAAAAAATACAGTACTTGCTTCTCTTTGTATTTCATTTATTCATTAAAGCGGCATCAAACTAATTTGTTTTTTTGAAAAAAAAAAAGAGCTATTTTTCTTCCAGGCATCAGCATGGAATCAATAAATAGACGGATTTACTTATAGAGTGCACGTCTCTGTAAATTTGAATCTGCACTGGAATTTCATGATTTCAGCCCAGAAACTTGGCAGCATATAAAAGACAAAGCATAAAAACAACACAGCCGCAAGCTACGTTCGTTTCTTTATTAATATACATATAATCTCCCGGTTTTCCAGAAGATGGAAATGCCGCTCCATAAAACCCCAAACGATGGGGTAACGGTTCCAAGAAACTGGATTTATGCAATTATTCTGGCCTAAAATCAGAAAACAGCAATACCGCTTCACGGAGTGCATACAATGAAGGGCCAGTTGCAGAGATCAAAGACATCCCAAAGAATAATATCCCACAGATAACCAAATTTATTTCACGTCGATAATAAAGCATTATTACATTTAAAATGTAAATATGGAGCTGGCTTTTCTTATTTTCTTTTATTTTATTTGAGAGAGGGTTGGTCCATACACAAAACACAAAGTGACAACTCTCAAACAAGGATTTGTTTATTGGCACGGTCACAAGAGAAGGAAAATTAGGCATTTTTCCATCACTTCACAGAAGGAATTCAAATGCCACGGGCCTCTTGCTTTTAAGAGGATAATTTGCCACAAAAAATGTGATGTGGTATATTTTTCCAGTGGCTTCATTTTATAGGGACGGCTTACTGTGTATTTGGAAAATGCAATACATATAAATTAAGCCCTGTGGCAGAGAATTAAAAAAAAAAAATATATGCAGGAGAAGAAATAGTGTTAAACCTTATGTTAATAAAAGAAGTCCAGAAGACATAAAGACCGTATTAAAATGCAATTTTTACAGAGTTTTAAATCAATTTTTCATCACAAGATACCGAGGGTTAATATGTGTCTGAAGAAAATAGGATTTTTTTGGGTGGTGGAGGTAGATGTTTAAAGTCCAAGGGGGATAATTTTAAGCCCATCCAGTAACTTGTAAACTGGAGCTTTAATTTTAAACTAGTTTACATATTTTTTTGTTCCGTTTCGACTTTTAGACGCAACCTCTCTCATCAAAGAATTTCTAATCAGGTGTAAAAGATGCTAGAATTTTACAGTTGCTATTTTAAATAGCTTGTTCAGATTCTGGCAGATACCAGCCGTAAATAAATGCTGGCAGTTCAAAGCAAGATGGCAAATATTTTGGAACTCCTAGCGAAGTATCCAAAGTCATCTTGGCAATAAACACCGAGTTTCAATCACGGTTCACTGTCGAAGGGACCATTATGGGCGCAGTTAGTATGCAAGAGAGTTCAATCCGTTAAGATTAAAAAGTTATTTATACTACAGGAGATGTCGGTCTCCCCATTAGTGTGGAAATGCAGAAAGCCAACTGGTAAAGATTTATAGAACCTACTCGGTTTGTAAAAGAAAAATAAAAAAATTAGAAAATATTTCACAGGGACTCTGCTCCTCCCTAAAAATAAATCTAAATACAGGGAGCCGTGACCAAAATTGAAACCAAAAGTTACGTTGCTAAGCAAGGACAGTTAAGTAAGTTTTGTCCAGTGGTGGAATTCAATGTTTTTCCCTACCGGTTCTGTGGGCGTGGCTTGGTGGGCGTGGCTAAGGGGTCATGTGACCAGGTGGGCAGTTTCTGTAAGCAGGGCAATAAAGATGAGGTTAGAAACAACACCAGGATGTTTCTTTCCTGCCTTCCTT
>JAEANM010029392.1:0-10192 GCA_017656035.1 Myanophis thanlyinensis | reverse complement strand
TAACTAGAGAGAATATTATTTATTAGCTCATGAGCAGAGCTAGACAAATGGGAGAGATTATGATGGCAGTAGTACTGATGTTGGTCATGATGATGATACAATCCAACATTAACAATTTACATACAAAAACTTGGTTGAGAAGCTAAAGAACTAGTGTTGTTTCCTTTTTCAAAGTTTAAAGAAATCTCAAGAAAATAAAAAGAGCTCGTACACAAGGAGGAGCTATTAATTCACAATTTAAATTAAAACAAAAAACACTTAACGCAATAAACCAAAACCATTTATGATCAGGCTCAGATAAAAGGCAAGGCTTCCTTTGCAAATGTGCTGACTGAGCATCAGCAAAGCCACATGGACTAAACTATAATTTGAAAAAACAACCCATCCCTGTGATTCTGTGATTGGGTTAATCCCCTATATTAGGCACACTCTGCACTGGAAAAAGCATGTTTCACTGTTCATTGTTATCCTCTCCCTGATTAATTTTCTGAGAGCATTTTTAACATGCCTTCTGTGATTCAGATATTTGAAGAACCAGGTCAGGCGCAGAGTACCAAGAAGGTCCAGGGATAGATCAAAGCCAAACTGATCCAAGGCTTTGAATGGCTGGCAAAGTTTAAATGACCCTGATTTACCTCTGGATTTGTCTAAATCCAATGTCCAATCTAGTTTCTAGAATCAAGTAGCAATCTTTCATTATCTTTAATGTAGAATTAATTGGCATAGCTATAAATGCATATGTACATCATTTATACATTAAAATCCATATACATATTTTATACATATGTGTATTTTGAAGATGTGATGGAAGAAAAATATGACAATGGTTTTTAAATATGTAAACGGTATCAAATAGAAAATGAAATAAATTTGTGTATAGATACAGAAGGCAGCTAAAAAATTAAAAATCCTATAAGGAGAGAAATTACTGGAGGACATATAACCACAGAAACTTATGAAGTTTTCTATTAAGGATGTGAATGAACTGAAATCTATCAGATGTACTGTATGTAGTATAAATTGATGGGCCTGATATGATGAAAGATTGGCATACATAGTGGCCATGCCAGAGCAGAGTGCAGGTGACTGATGGGCTCCACTGGGGCAGGCCAAGATGGCGACACTGGAACGGAGTGCAGAGGCAATGAAGCAAAGGCTCCGAAAGCTCTGAAGACTCCAGGAAACAGCTGATGTGCTGAAGCAGAAGCCATGTGGACTGCTGTACCATGTATGATTATGTATGTGATAAATAAAATCTGAATCTGAATCTTCTGACCAAAAACAAGATCCATAGGTTAGTCCATTCCACAGCACATTTTTCTTGTACATGTTCAGGTTTTTTGTCTATACCAATATCATTTCCAAGAACGTTGAATATTTCTACTATTTTATTAGGACAGAAGATGGAAAGAAGAGATTAATCATAATGGTGAGGGTAGCACGTTAGAACCTTGGGGTACCCACCACAATCCAAATTTTCTCGTAATGAATTTTCTGAACCTTCTCATATGGTTCAGGTTTCAACCATAACAGGAGAGTCAAAATAATTTTATATTTTCCATATAAAAAGCCACTGAGAGATTCAAAAGAATCATAATCACATTGCCTCCCTTCACGCTGAACAAGAGAAGAGGAATTGATGCAGTTTTGTTTAGAAAGAACTGAACTAATCAATCAGATGGATCAGTATATCCAATCGATTAAAAGAAATCACTCCCCTCCCAATTAATTTGGTAGATTTTATTATATTAAATAAGCATGTTCAAAATTGCCTTGACTGTGAGAAAGGCAAAAATAAATAAATTTAATAATTAATTAATGTTTGTCCCCTCTTCTTAATTCATATCCCATAGGAAGTAGGAAGAAGAAGCACCTTTCAATTTAGTAATATTGCTAATGCAGATGATTTAACCAGTTCATTGATTTTATATGGAACTCCCTCATCCAAACACAAATTAGGTCCTGCTATGCTTAGCTTCTAAACCTGAAAAACATCAGTCATGTTCCTACCTGCTCAAAGTAAATAAAATCTTACATACTTTCAGTGCAATCTGAAAGTATGATCCTATATTTTTAGAATATCAAGTTCCATTTAACCAGTCAGATATGTAGCAATGAAAAAGAAATGTAGGCTTTCAAAGGAAGTTAAATATCAATGAAAAGGACTATTTGGTTATGTCAAGATTACAAAGGAGAAAAAGGAAAGGATAAGATTGCTCCTTGAAGAAGATGTCAGGATGGTTACAGGTAGTAGGAAGAGATAAGAAGTCCCCAATTCCTAGCTTGCTTCAGTCTTTCCTTTAAAAGGGAGCTATGTTCTAATGGATCAAAGCAGAATTACTTAGAAAAACAGGGAGTGGAAATATAAAGTTAATACAGATTAAAAATGAATGTAGGTGCCCAAGACTAGATTAGTTACATCTAAGAGTTTGGAAGAAGTTTGAGGATATCATCTTTCTGTGATCTTTCAAAAAAACATGAAGGACATCTATAGTCTTAGAAGAATGAAGAACAGCATTGTTCCTATCTTTATCAAAATGGTGAAAGAGAATCTAAATAATCACAGTTTAGTCAGCTTAATGTTGATTCAGGGCAAAGTGCTGGAATTAATTATTAAACATTTGGTTTGTGAGCATTTAGAAAACAATGTAGCATTTGGCAGGAACCAGTATAATTTTTTTAAGAACAAGCCTTCCAAATTATAGGTAATCCTCAGGATCTGATTGTGGTTGCTAAGCAATGCAGTTGTAAAATATGATGTCATGGACCACATCACTTAAGGTTGACAATCCTAGTAGTTCAACTTCTCCTCATAACCCCAAGATGTGCAGGTCATTAAGTGGAAAGCAACAGGAGATCTTGGTAAAGATCATGGGTTGTCTCCGGGAAGTGGGAATGCTGCAGGGGGAAGCCAGGAGAGGCTGGAGAAGCCCTAGGAAGACTGGAACAGACTACACATGAATGCAGAAAAGCCTGGGGGTGGATAGAGCAGTGGGGTACAACTCAGGAAGACTGGGGAATGGCCATCCACCCACTGTGGGGCATGAATGAAGAAAGGATGTGGGATGGATACCACAACAAGACATGAGTGTAAAAAGTTGAGAGATGGATGGTGTGCTGGAGAGTGAACTCAGAAAGATTGGAATTAGATGGCATAGCATAAGTGTAGGAATTATCAAAGTGATTTGTGATCTTTCCTGCTAGCTTCCCCATTAACTTGGTTTATGGGAAACTATCAGGAAAGGTCACAAATGGCAGTCACATGACCACAGGATGCTGCAACCATCATAAGTGTGAACCAGTTGCCTAGTGCCTGGATTGCAATCATATGAGAGCAGGGATACTACAAGGCTGCAAGTTTGAGACAGTTCATAAGTACCATTTGTTTAATGCTGTTAAACATTTCAATGATTGCTGAATGAGTGGTCAATAAACAAGAATTACTTGTAAACTTTTGGAAAGTTTTTAGAAATTTGGGACTTTAATTGAACAGGGGAATGTGAACAAAATGTGAATAAAAATAATGTACATGGACTTCAGCAAAGCAACTGGCTGGTCAAATGATATAGAGGTGATTGGAAAAATCATAGCAAACACATGGCTTCACATCAAACTGAAAGGCAGTGGCAAATAGTATAAATTATACTTATTGCCACACTTTTTTTTGTCTTTCAATCGCAGATTTAGTATAGGACTAAAGGGACTTCACTGTGGACATGGCACACAAGAACACTAGTTCAAAAATAGGAAACAACTGCAAAATGTTTGTCTACTGTGAATGAAGATAATGCTCATGCCCCATAGTGTTTGACTATTGATTTCATTTTTGATTCCAGCTTGGAAAAATGAAATGAAAAATACTTCAGCCCTACCTGTTAGGCTGTAACAATGCACTGGTTCTCGCTGAATTATTTCACAGAATTATATTGATGTTAAAGCAAAGAGAAATTAAGTGCAATTTAAGTGTGAACTGAGCAATTTGGAAAATTGAGATATGGATTGCTGGAGTTAAGTTAATAGTTAACTTAAGCTGTCATTAAGTGTAGCCACTGTAAGATGAGTTCAGGGACACAATAGTCTAATTGACTTTCTACTGGCACATGCCAATCTTTTATAATAAGCATAGCAATGATTTATAATAGTTCCCTCAGCATTCAGTAGTTTATTGTATAGACCCCACTTATGTTGGCTGGAGCAACCATATAATATACTAGTGGCGCAATTGATTGCTGTGCTACAGAGGATTATGCGTTCATATATCATACACAATAGGGCCAGTAAACTACTCCAATTACTTTTATTTCTTATAGGACTAAAGTTGTATTTGACCTTACTCAATGATTTCTTAGATTTTCAAGTAAGGTAGATTACTCTCTCATTGCCTCTGTTATAAGTAACAACAAAAAAGAGAGGTTTTTTTAAATAGATTCCAGATAATAGCCTTTTGTGGAAGGAGACTAGTGAAAATGTTACATCTGAATTGAAAGCCATTTATTTAGAAGTGGGAAAACCTAATTTCATGCAGGCAATCCATGTAATAACCACCAAATGTTCAGGCACATTTAAAAAAAAACAGCATTCGTGGATTTACAATGCATTGTGTAATTCAGGCCTTCTTGACCTTTATTTTCAGCTCACAGTTAATATTCATCTCATCAAAATAATTAGAAGGTTTTATCAGTGTATCTTTTTCTTGTTTCTTTGTTTTGTTTCAAGGATAGGACCTCGTTTTAGCAAAGTTAATGTAGTCATAACTGCCCAATCTTACCCACGTTTCCACCAAAAGTGACCTCAGATGGTATAATCAAAGAATGCTCAATACAGGGTAGAATTAAGTGGTAGAATGCCATTTCAAAATGGGAATAGTAAGAAAACAACTGCTGGGAGATACAAGAACCAATTTTTGTTCAAGCTGATGGTCCTAGGGACAATCCCTGGCAACTCCAGTTAAAAAAGGACATATGACACAGTGAAATTCTGAAATTTTTAAGCACAGTAGACAAGTAGGATTCATTACTGTCAAGCGAGCCTTTGCTGTTATGTCTTCCTTCAATTTCTCCTTCTTCCACAGCTACTCATGTCCACCTTCATTGCTCATCAATGAATATTTTCAAGGTTTCCAGGTAAATCATAGTACAGTGGCAGCCATAACATCTCATCTTGAAAGAAAGCACTTGGTCTGGATGTATACTAAAAACAGCACATTGTCTTAATCCCAGTTCACTCTTTGAACAGGATTTTATGATATTTGTTTGTTTGTATGTGTATTTATTAAATTTATTTGCCAACCATAGCATTTCCAAACAATTGGTTCACAGGACTGGTTGAGTAAGGCAACATTTCCAGAATCTCATCATTACTATTCTTTACTGGAGGAGATTTGGGAACCAAAATCAATGCTTTCAGTATTAATTGTGATACCTAAAAATCAAAAGGTCTTAATGTTTTTGCTTCCACCTACTTTAGAATCCACAAATTGGTTCTGGGTTACATATGGGCCACAGGTAACCTAAGTCCACTTCAGAGCAAACTCCTGAAATAGATAAAGGTTTAGAAACCTGGTTATGATTTTCCATCTTTCCTTCATTGTGTTAACAGTAGCCAGGTTTGGTCTTATACTAGTCCATCTGAATAAGTTCTACTTGTGAAGCCACATTACTTTATGCTGCATTCATTTAATCTGCCATCTGAAAATGATTAGGTCCAGATGAGCATCTCATTATATTTGATTTTATAGGAATATTGGATTAGAAAAAATCAGCCAGATAGCTGCCAAATTTGGCCAAATAACTGCAGATCAACAAAGGACATTACATAAGTAGGTGCAAAATGCTTAAAGGGGTACAAAGATTATTACAAACTCTCACAGCTTCAACCTCAAATGGACCTCATGGACCTCACCCAATTTCTAAGAAGTCCGTAAAGGGAGCATGCATAAGTGTACGAGCGTGCCTACCATCCCTGTCTTACTGTCCCCATTTACTTGAATTTACTTCATCTTATGTTCATGTTCATACCTATACTTGTTATCTTGTACCTGTTTGACAAATTTTAAAAAAAGATTAAAGCTAACACAGGTAATCAGCATCAAAAGAAGATTACAGGAAAAGTGCTCCAAAAGGGCTCATTCCCATTGTTCAGTTTCTTACTCCTAAAATGTAGCATTGTGTGGCACCCAGATCAGCTGGAGCAATTGAATCTTTTTAAAAATGTGTAGCTGAGGGCTGAATTTGTTGCTGTACTGTAGAAACATCTAAGAAGAATCATCCACCAAGAAATTGACACACCTGTGAAAAATGATTCAAAACATAATTACGCATTTACTAGCACCAAAAGTCAAATAGAAGATTGTGGCAGATCTGAAGTCAGCAAGAAATTACACTGTTATTCTGAACTACACATCTGACACCAGCCATAAAGAACAAATTGCTTTAATGGTACATTTTGTGACAATAACAGAAAAAAGTGAAAGTGTCCATGCAATAGTGACTGTTAGAGAGCATTTGCTACACTACATCAATTGACATTGATAACACTATAGGAGCCAATATGAAAAAGCGCTTTTGTAGAAACCTGGAAAATATGGGAATTGTGCTACCAGACATGAGAGTTCAAGGTCTGATAAAGGTGTCAACATGAAAGGAAATAACACAGAGGAATGCAGGCATGGATACATGACTTCAATCCTCAAACATTTTTGCCACATGTATTTTTTTCATTCACTAAACTTCTTAGTCAGTAATGCTTTACTATCTTCTAGTGAGCTGTTGAATTATTTCAAATATAATCCAAGCATTTATGTTTCTCCCCCTTTACATTAATTCACCAATGGTAAATTTTGAAGCATCATCCAAGGACACTCTCTCTGAAAATCACTGAGTGTGACATGAAGGAAGGTAGGGCAGAAGTGATAAAGCCCATCAAACCCAAAATTGAGAAATATTTAATGCACTAGTTATCATTGTAGAGGATAATGTTCTGAGAAAGAAATGAAATCCCCAGAAATGTACACAACTTCACATTTCTGGTGACCTGCTGTTGTAGTACGTTATAATGTTTGGATTAAAAAATGTAAGCAAGATATTGATCTTGATATCTGAAACATTGGAACAACTGGTCCAAACAAAGAACTGCCTACAATCTACAGTCAGAAGAGAGATTTAAAAATGCTATGAAGTATGTATGGAACCTGACAGAAGAATTTCACCCTGAGGCTATTTTTCCACCCACTCAACAATATAAGTGTTTCTGAAGTACAAGATAGTCCCATGAAAGATAGCAAACAACAATACAAAGTTGAATGGAATGTGCAATACAGGCAGGTGCTGGAATGTTCAATGCAGGCAGGTGCTGGAATGTTCAATACAGGCAGCTGAAGTATGTTTTCTACATACAGTGTTAAAGAACACTGTAATTTATATGGGATGACATATGATATTCCCAAATTCTCTGATGTACCTGAAGAAGACCTACAGCAAAAGCACAGGGCATTGAAGGCAGTGTTGACAGAAGATGACATGTGCTGCAATGTTGGGAGAGATCTAGATGAAGAACTGGAAAACTCTTTCAGGATCTTCTTCAGCAAAGTTCACTGCCAAAGCTGTTCTGAATATATTTGCGAAAATAAGAACTGATCTGCTCAAATGTTTGTGTTGCTCTGGAATATTCTTTACACTTCCTATAATGGCTGCTAATAGACAACTTTTCCAAGCAGGAGGCAATAAAATTGTACTTCAATACAAGCAAAATGACAAGGAGATATAATTTGAGCTTCCTGACTCAAGTGTTAAAATGTTATGGTGGATCTCTGAACATAAACCGTATGTGACATATAGTATGCAACTTTATTTGAATGATTGTTTATAATCATATTGGATTTTTTTTTGCTTCCCTGTGATTTTTGAGAAAAGTTACCCATTATTGAGAAATATAGAGGAAACAGGCATATCAGAATCATTCTGGCATTTGTCTTCCAGCAAATGAAAGCTATTTCTCACATCACATGTAGCTTAAAAATAAAGTTATCATGAATGACTACCAGCATATTTTAACAATTATTTTCTTCATACTGCATTGTCTTCTAGAAGTTTTAAACCCAATTCTTCAAATACCAGATGAAAGTCTACTTCATTGAAAATTATAATACAGTTTACTGAATTCTTGCTTAGTATATTATGAGAACATAGTCAGTAGTATTTTATTCATGAAACCGTACTTAAATAAGTCATAATTTAGAATGGTGTAGGAAGCAAGTTCTTCTCCTAGTCTAACTAGATGTTTTAAGACTAGAATTTAATATTGGTCACATGTTGCATAAATTTTATACATTGATCCACGAAAAATGCCATATACATATAGAATTGTATCTTTAACACATAGTGATAACAATCTGCCAAAGAAAAGCAGGTTATTGTCAGAAAACTAGCTCAATTTGTCTTTTTACTCTTCTCTGTATAATTCTTCCAGTGGTCATTGTACTTACCACAATCATTATTACAAGAACTATAACCCTTTTCCTTTTTTCACTCTATATATTTTAAATGGTTTTTGTGCTATTAGCAGTACATAACCAGTTCACATAGTTTTTAACATTTCCTTTCTAATGCATTGTTAAATCTTTCTGGTTAATGCTTTTCCTTTTGTCCACCCCAAATTGCTCAACCTGCTTGGTCTATGCTTTTTCTGAAAGATTATTAAACAATCATGAAAATACGATTATATAACACCTGGCTAGAGTATCATAGAAAGTATCTTATTTCAATACCTTTATGCTTAAAAGAGTTAAACAATATAGGCAATGGATACATATTGTATCTTCTAAATTGAACAATATTTATGGTTTCAATATGTCTTCCAAATGCCAAATCTAATTTTCATCAGGAAAATAGAATCACCTCTGGCAGCAAGAAATGCTCTCCTCTCCTTTGAACATCACTTGCTGCAAGTCAGATCTGGATTATGTTTCCCATGAAAAGGGATTCTATACTTGTAGTCCCATCATATTATGAAAAAATAACTTACGTTGTAGAAATAATTGAAAATTATTTAATTTATCCTCCAATACCTTGAATTATTATGCGATAATGTATGTATGTATGCATGCATGCATCTATGTATGTGAACTATCCCCTTCTGTGACAAGATAAAAACATTGCAAAAAGGCCAAAATGGGTAAAATGAGAATTTAACTGATTTCCCTCATGACTTTGCAAAATATAAAGATAGGATTAATGGGACTAAAATATAGGTGTCTTGCAGACTACAAGTCTAAAGGTTAATTCATCAGCAACTATCTCATGTATCTATTACTATGACAAATGAGGCAATGTTGAGGCATTAATGCAGGGGTGTCAAACTGGTGGCTGCAGGCCAGATGCATCATATGCAGCCATGCCCACCCTGGCTCCACAAAGGCAAAAAGTTGTGATACATCACGTGACACCATCGAGTTTGACACCCATGCATTAATAGAACTTGATATTGATACTGTAGCAATCAAACTTTATTTCCTGTAAAATAAATGAAATGATAAAACTCAGAATTAGTTGATGATAGGACTAGTTGATGATAGGACTAGGATTTGGGGCACTCTATGAAAATATGAAAACCTAAGTTTTATGTGCATTACCTATCAAAATTTGAATAAATCATTCTTTGTTTAGTAGAGCACGTGGATTTCTTTTCAAGTCAATAAGGCATTTAGTTTGAATTGGTTGAATCTACTTAGTTGAATTTGTATTTGTATTTGATTTGTATTTGTAAACAAAATCCCCTTCTGATTGAGGATCTCCAGGGGATCCACAAGAAGGTTAAAAAAAGTAAAAGTGGTGGTCATACTACTGTAATCAAAGCTGCTATCCTGAGTCCTCCATCTTTGGAAAACAACAATAGTGTCAAGTATTATGGAATATTTCTAAGGAAAGTCTATTTATAACTAAAGTAATATTTTATGGGAATTATATAAAATTAATATAGTTGCAAAATAATAAAAATGAACTGGAAGAATACAAAATTATAAAGAATGTTGAAAGAATGATGTTTCTAATAATGGATAAGTACCTTATTATAATGAAAACATAACTTGCTAGACTAACTTGCTAAACTAGATTTAATTATTTTAATCGGTTTTAAATTGTTTATGCTTATTTTATTGGCTGTAAACCGCCCCGAGTCCCCAGGGAGAGGGGGCAGT
>JAEANM010029391.1:0-10192 GCA_017656035.1 Myanophis thanlyinensis | reverse complement strand
ACGAATCCCAGTCAATTTGGAGTCTATGCTTCCCACAATGAGAAGGAACGTATCAGGTAAGACCAATGTCCTTTTTCTGGATAAAAATAGATTGAATGTATCATCTGTTTTTAACAGCTGTTTATTGAACAAATCAAAATCAGCTGTGCTTCCAAAATATGCTAATCTTTAAACAGACCTTACAAACTGCAGTAGTTATGTTTACGTTACTAAGTGAACAAATCACAAACATGTAACTTATTGTAATGTGTATTGTAATGTATAAGCCATAATATAATCCTTGGATCCAGTTTTCATGAAAATGCTTGATATTCCTCTATCTATAGATTCTATACAATAGAAGAAGACTAAATTAGAGTATTAATCTCTAGTATATCAACAAATTCTAGTGGCTTATTACTGTACTTTCTTATTAGAACTTTCTTACATATTACTTTCTTTGGGGCTCAAACCTTTGCCACAATAAAAATATTTATTCTGCTCCTGCTTTACCAAATTTGAAATTATTGAAGTATTATTTCTGGTCTGCATTATCAATCAGTGTACAGATATTTCAATTTTTAAGTGAATTCTACATCCTGGTGATGCATTATTCCTTTTTTTTAAACCACAGAACTTCATAATTTAACTTAGTATTGCAATTTTGAGAACTTTTTAGCAGAAATGCTTTGAGATTGTCTTGCTATGTGTTTGTGATTGAAGCACTTATCTAGAGGTTCTTGTATGAACCAAATATGAAGTTCAGAGAAGGGTATTAATTAGTGAAACTGTATCACTATATGTCACACAAATTAAGGTTACAGCAATGAATCCCATCCACATAAATATATTGTAAATTCAAACTGATGATTTTAGATGAATAAGGAATTGTATTTCCATAGCTTGTGCAGAGAGGCTGGAAATACCAATTCTTTCTCATGCTAAAATGGACTGCATCAGCAATCTATGTACAGCCAATGTTATGGAATGTAGGTTTTGTAAAGAAAAAAAAAAGGAAAAAAGAAATGCCATATTGAGTAAGTATGAAATTCAAGGTTCATTAGCATGAAACCAGAGAACTGAATTATTATGTGCCCATTGCCGTAGGTTTAATGAAGAATGCTAAATGCTGATGGATGCTACAAAAATGTTCATCTGTTGTTGGTCTGAGAGAGTTTGGAAAGCTCAGGGGCAACAATTCTAGGGTTCATCCCTTCTTCTATAAGTAACTACTCACAAATTGACTTATTGGCCCTTGCTATTATAGACCAAGAAGATCCATAATTATTTGCATCAATTTAAGAATCTTCTCTAATAACAAACCTACACTATAAATATCATCCTCACATATTGATGATGAACATTTATGATTATATGCAATAATCAGTGCTGATCCTGTCACACCAGAAGCTGGATTTTGCAGTATTGCCACTACTAGATATCTTGATACTAGTGGCCCCCTGGCCAAGCTAGTTATAGACTGAGCTAATTACACGTTTGACTGTCTGAATTCCCAACTAGCTTTTGTATTAAGCTGGGTGTAGAAATGCTGTGTTCACACATGCACAGAAGTTATCCATTACCTAATGCATTCCCAGCATGGGAAAATACTTTGATTGGCTGCAGGCTGACAGGTCCCTATAAAAGGGAGCTGACTGCCTGCAGCATGCTGTTAGTCTTCTGCTGGTCTGAGTCCTCTTTATTTCCTACTACATTACAAGAAAGGTGGCCAACTAAATTAACAAGTTATCAGAACGATTTAAGAGGTTCAAAAGCTTCCCAGTTATGGTTAGGAGAAATTGTATATAATTGACAGAGCTTACAAATGGATACAGATGCAGAAGAGGATCTAGTAATTTTTTTCATATATGATGTTGAAACATTATATATGTATCCCCATTGCTTGCTTCTTCTTTCCCAATTTTCATTTTTCTGCAACTCTGAAATCACTAAGCATAAAGTAGAAAGACTGCATAGTTGTCATGGAGTTGTCTTTGTATGTTTAAGAGACAAAGGCCATGACCACTTTTAAAAGCTGTTTTGCAACAGCATTCCCCTTTCACGAAGGATGTTATAAGTCAGCTTATAATAGTATGTTTCCAAATAATGATGTTAATTACACAGATGGGCATTTAGAAAGTCAGCATTTTCTCAGCTACAAGGTTGATGACTTTCTTTAACATTAATTAAAAGGGGTATTAATTCAAACAATTAAATTCTTTTCTAACAGTACATTTGTCTAATTAATGAATCTATTAATTAATTAATCGGTGAGCTTTCCAGATGTCTAGTGAGATAAGGTCCCTTGAGGAATAACATAGTCATTGGTCTTTTTCTTTAAAAAATAAATCTCTAATTAAGTTACCTTTTTATAGCTGGATTGTAAGTACTTTAATTTACAATATGCACATGGTTATTTTGTGAGCAAAATTTGCTATTATGGTTACTCTTTCAATTTTAGTGCCATGCTTGTAAATTGATGTTATGATAAATTGTAGCTAAGTCAGATACGCTTTTTCATTCTTTTGGAAAATAGTTTGCAAAAAAGAAATATATCATATGAAATGTTTTATTTATGTTACTTTTTTAAAAATTATATTTTATTGGATCTATTAATGTTAAAATTATTTCACATAATAAAGTCATTTTTAAGAATTGTATAAGTTCCCTAATTAAAATATATGGCAGAGATAGAACATATAGATATATAGAACATATAGCCATATCCTACACATTATGCTCGTAATTTTCTGTGGTTTTAGGACTTTCTTGCTTCTTTATGGATAATTCAAATATCAGGAAGAATTATTCCTACAATATAATCCAACTTTAGGCTTTCGTTTACTTACATATATCCCATTTTCTCTATACATCCGATATCCAAACTCATGAAACTGGGATTTCTTAAACTATGGTTTAGAAAGAACCAAATAATTTAATTCCATGTATAGTTTTATTTTTTATTTGATTTATTTGATTTGTATACCGCCTCCTCTCCCTATAAAACATGAGTACAATAAACAATTTAAAATCTATTAAAATAATTAAATGAAGGCTGTTTTAATTAAGATTATCATATAATTTAAAAAATCAATTAAAATCAGTTAAAAACAGTTAAAATATAAACAATTAAAATTTGATTTAAATTAATTACATTTAAAATAAAATTAAGTTAAATTTAAAATCCCATGGTAACTTCATATTCAGCTGTTCTGGGAATGTTGAAAGAACCGATCTAATAAACTTTTCCTCATTCTCCTATTAGATCTCAGCAGTATCAGTCTGATGCAGATAAGGAACTTCTCAGTGGAATATGTCTTTGTTTCATCTTCTTAATACCCACCAGATGTGTTGGGACAGCAGTTCCCTGAATTCTCAGTCAAAGCCTATGTGAGGTTAGGAAATATGCAGGTTACAATCGCATCACATCTGGAGAGTGATGAAGTGGGAAAGGTTGTCTTTGGTAATGAGAAAGTAATACTGCTCATACTGTTGATTAAATTTTCCTTTTTCTCAAGGACTTACATAAATAGTCTCTAACAATTGTAAGTATGATTTATAATAGCCCATATATTTTTTACAGATATTAAAGATGTTTAACATTTGAAATTCTGCAGCCCTAAGCTCAAGTAAGTTATTAGTTTTAAATAGATATATATAGTAAGTAACAGATTTACTATTTCCTATGAAGAATTGAATTGATTTGGATGATTTATTTCTATCAATTCAATTTGAGTTAGCAATTTGATTCAATAAATAATAGGACCCTGGTTCAAGTGATCTTAGTCAATTCAATTGATTCTGTAAGCTTTTTGAGGTAGAATGAGTCTAGATACAGACTCCACAAGAATGCTGGAATTCTACTTTCTTGATATAAATGAAGTCATCTTTAGTTTCTTTTTCTTATTTCCTAGTTTTAAAATATATTTTTCTAATACATAGTTTTTCTAGTAATCTCCAAAATCATCTTTGTGACTCCTTATCTTTGATTTGAAAATTTAAAAGTTAGGAATATTTAAAAGTAGGAATTACCAGCCTATGAACTTGTGACTAATTACATCATTGGGAATATGGCAGGGTTTGTCTTTCAAAAAATATAAAGCAAATAAATTAGAACTTTAAAATTTAAAAGGATTAAATTTGTGGTTCGGAGGCACTTAAGCAGGATTCTTTGATTCTCCATTTCCTGCTTTTAAGCTTTCAAAGTTGTTAAGGCAATTCTGGACTTAATGGATATTCCAATCAAAACATTTAATGATTTAATGAATATTTGACATTATTCTTTTGAATGGAAAAAGCTCTTCTTTTTTCAATATGCTATCTAACTTGCCTTAAGATGAGAAAAGTTGTATTGCATAAATTACTAAAATTATTAAAAATATTGGTGAAAGACTTCCAAGTAAATATTGAGATTACTGAGTGAATAATGAATAAATAAATGAAATAAAGTAACCAATATCTTTAGACGATCTTATTTGAGACCAATCTTTTTGGCCCTTAGTTACTTAAATTTGCACATAGAATGAAAGCTTTTGTTACAATATTAAAGCAGGCAATAAATAACCATCCTTAATTTGCTTTAGATTATTTAGTTTTACGCAAAAATATACTCTAGGACAGTAAAAGTATGCCGGACAAGAAGCTTTGTTTGCTGCTGCTGAATTGTGCTAAAAATTGCTAGTTCATTGTTGTTATCAACACTATTTGATAATGTCAGCCTTCCAACATAAATCAGATAGGAAATGTGATTGGATGAACTAATTCTACTTTATTCTAAGGCTACATTAACAGAATTTTGCAATTCTGAAACTACAAGTCTTGACACCACTATAAACTGTTCCGTTAGGGCGGATCCTTCCTACATTTCTTTATCTAATGTTAAGTCTTCGGAGGCTCCTGACACTCATAGGTGATTGTTTCTTAAGGTACCATCTCTTCCCCTCATTTCCCAAATCTGTTACAATAGGGGTCCCCAGCCCTTGGTCCATGGACTGGCACTGGTCTGTGGCATGACAGAAACAGCACAAAGCGAAGCCCTATCCACGGAATGCAGTCAACATATGAAACCATGCCCTCTCCAGTCTGTGGAAAAACCTCGCTCCACAAACCCGTTTTCTGGTGCCCAAAGGTTGTGGGTTGTGGGGTTGCAGATAGGAGGTGGCTGCTAAAATTATTTTTAAAAGATTCTTAGAATTTATTATACTTCTATCAGTTATGCACAGAGACTTATGTTGTTAAATGTAGGAAACAGCTTCAAAATTTCCATTTAGTTTAAAAAAAAACACTCTTTCATGATGACTTTGGTGTATTTTATCTTCCCTTATTTTAAGGTTAAATATCACAGTGATTTATATGGGAAATGAATATGTAGTTTTAAATTAATACTCAAAGAAGTTGGTTGATATTTCATTTATTACTAGTATGGTTCAGGAAAATGATGACTTATAATTTAATTACAAATTAACTGTTATTTCCTCTTAAAATTCTTCACTGACTTTGATGATAAAATGAGATCCAGCATATAATTAATTGGACTGATCATAATGATCTGTAAACCTATTGGATACGCTGCCTGAAAATTAAGAATGTTATAATCTGGTTTATCTGGGAGACCTCAAATTGAAGAAGATTGCTTTTAACAGATCTGGTAAGATCTGTTAAAATTAATCTGTTACTCTTAATGAGAATGTCATTGAATTACAAATCTATACTGTTAGATATATCAGTCATCTGTTAGGTCAGAACAAAAATTAAGCAAGAAACCAGCAAAAGAGGTGAATGTTGACATATAGTTTTGGTCGCCATAATGTCAAAAATACATTGAGACTCTAAAAGAGTACAGAGAAGAGCAAAAAAGATGATTAGGGGCTGGAGGCTAAAACATAGGAAGAACAGTTGTAGGAATTGTGTATGTCTAATTTAATGAAAAGAAGGAATGAGGTGATATGATAGCAGTGTTCCAGTATCTAAGGGGCTGCCACAAAGAAGAGGGGGTCAACCTGTTCCTCAAAGTACCTGAAGGCAGGTCAAGAAGCAAAGGATGGAATTAATCAAGGAGAGAAGCAGTAAGGTGAAATTTCCTGACATTTGTAATAATTAATCAGTGGAATGACTTGCCTCTAGAAGTTGTGGGTGCTCCAACACTGGAAGTTTTGAAGAAGAAATTGGATAACCACTTACCTGAAATAGTACAGGGTTCCAGCCTGAACAGGGGTAGACCAACAATTGTTTTAATTTTATATTGTAAATTGCTATAGGAAAGGCAGTTGTAAATCATTAGTCATAGTATCTAAACCTGTTGAGCTGTACGTGCACTACTTGTGTTTATACTTTAATAATTGAAACAGAAATCCGTTCCTCAAGATAAGATTATGAATTGAAACAAAAATATTCAGAAGGAACCTTGTCAAGTTTGAAAATACTTTGTTTTCCTTTTTCACCTTTAAAAAAAAAACATTTGTAGGGCTTTCAACTTCAATGGCTCAGGGAGGTCTCATAGATAAAATACAACAACTGAGGGTCCTTAGTCAATCTCTTACTTTTATACAACAGGAAAAAGACAAAATGACACCACTAGAAATATGATGAATAGAATACAGTTGCGATGTATAAATTACAGAAAACGGCACAAAAATAGGTATTTGCAGATTTATAGAAGGACTTTCTCAAAAGAACTTAACTGTTAAACTTGCTATAATTTGCAATATTTTTACATTGTCATAGACTCAACAATAATGTTTTTATATCATATGAATCTATTTCTGCATCATACTGTATTTATTTTAAATTCTTTCCTAAGAATTTAATAGATCTGTTAAAGCAGCCATTGATGACACATATAAACTTCTTGCTGTATATTTTAAGTTCGCTTTAACTTGATTTTAGTAAAATTAGAGACAGATGTGAACAACAAATGTTTCAACAACTTAAACTATTTGAGAAAACATACTTGATATTTCTCATTGAAGAAGAATAGGCATTATGTTATCTGTAAAAAAAATAGAGGAGTTACAGAGTCCTTTGTAGATATTATTGTTATCAAATTATCAAATTAAGAGAGAAGCAAATATTCCCCAATCAAGGAATTGCCAAACAGGTTAAGAGTAAACAACAGTCAAGTCAAGGAACCACCAAGATCACTTCTAACAACACTGATAAGGCAAGTCACTAGAATATAAAATTAGAATAAACTCCATTCCCTACTAGCACTGATGATATTACATAGTTGGTAATGAAATGTTTGCAAGAAAACAATCAAGCTAAGAGAGCACCAAGGAACAAATTGCCAATAATTATGTTCAGATTTGTAGTGATGAAGAGTAAATCATTTAAAATATATTTCAATGTCTTGTTAATTATATTGTGTTGTAAAAATAAATGCTTCTTTATTTTTTTGGAATTACTGCTACATGTATCTGTATTTTATAATTTGCTTAATCAAATTACGTTGCTACCATACGGTAATAGTGAAGCTTGGGAATCCTTTTGAATGTTTAATATTTCTACATACATATGATCTGAACCATGATCTATTCTCCACACAGGTGTTAAAACTAGATAAAGAAATCCCAATTAAACAGTTGAGTCAAAAACATATTCATTTATTCAGGGAAATGATTCAAACTTACCTATCTGTGTGTGGCAACAATATGTGAACTTTCAGGAATATTTGATGGCAAAATTACAGTCAGGTGCTGCAATCAATGGGATGATAATGAGGTATGAGTCCTGCTTATTTACAGAATAGAATTCCATATATTCGCTATCAGTTTGGTATTCATAACATAGGTATGTGGGTATGTGTCATGCTTCTATAAGAAGCTACTAGTTTTTTAGATGTACAGTATCACAAATTTGTAGCATCTTTTATGGTCTCTTGCCCAAATTGATTGGCATTTGGAATCAATATTCAAGCCAGAAACCCAACTTTTTCTAGTTTTATTTCCAATGCAATGCAGTAATCATCTCAGTTACAGCATTTGTAAGACACAGAGGAACACAAAAAAAGTGGAATAGTAGTTGGTACACAGCAAATCAAACTTCTATTGCAATTATTTAATTTATGGTAAATACAATCCAGGAATGGGAAGTAATGATCTGTCACTAATACAATATTAAAACCAGAAAGTTTTGCTGTATACTTTAAGCACAAAAACCAAGAAATAACAATAAAGGATGTTTCTACATTTGATATTAACCATTCTTAATGGATACTTTGTCTTATGACTATAATGACTTATAATTGTAATTTCAGGCTCAATTATGGTCATAAATTGAGAATTAGCTATACTACTGTTTCTAGTATTTCTGTTATTGCTTTGAAACTTACTGAATTCGGTACTCAATGCATTTTGACATGAACATTTTGTCCCAATATTCATCATTTGTTTGGTACTCAATGCACAAGCTAGAACTTGTTGATGTCAGCTGTCTACATTGTTCCTTGTGGGAAAAATTTGTTTTTGAAAATTGTTTTTGGTACTCATTGTACCTTCCTGAACCAATTAATGATGAGTACAAAGGTAACACTATATATAGCCTATTAAAATATTAATAGTAATTGTATGGTCACAATACAGGTAGACTTTGACTTATAACCACAACTGACCACAATTTTTTGTTGCTAAGCAAGATTTTCTTTAAGTGAGTTTTCCCCCATTTTACAACCTTTCTTGCCACAGTTGTTAATTGAATCACGGCAGTTGTTAAATTAGTACTATGGTTGTTAAAGCAAATCTGGTTTTTCCATTGACTTTGTTTGTCAGAAAGTCACAAAAAGTGGCCACATGACCCCAGGACATTGCTACCATCATAAATATGAGTCAGTTGCCATGCATCTGAATTTTGATCATGTGATCACGAGGATGCTGCAATGGTTGTAAATGTGAAAAATGGTCCTAAGTGTCAGCCTTTGCATTTGTTAACCAACATCCAGACGCCATTCATAACCTTCTCCCCAGCACCCTATGCTCCCCTTCACCAAGGCTGCAGCTATTGTTCCTACACCAATCCCGTGTTCTTGTGCTGCAAAAACTCCCTTTCACCCCCCTGCATCTCCCAGCCCCGGCTAGCTCTCCCGACTCACAGCTGGTCCTGAAAGCCACAACTGGAAGTGCCACCCTAAGGAGTTGTCCCACAGCTAATCAAGCATCCTGTCAGTCCAGCAAGCACCTGACCATCTTTAGCATCCCCAACTGCCACCGGACACCTCTGCCCCCTCAACAGATCAGCAGCTCACTGGCTGAAGCGACAGCAGCCGGGCTGCAAAATGGGGTGGCGATGACTTTGGTGGAGCAGTGGCTCGCTGGCTGAAGCAACAGCAGTGGTGGCACTTCCCCTCCCAATATGGCGTTGGCAACCACCCACTCTGGGGCTCCCCCTGATAGTTAGCCCCAGTGGAGCTTAACACTAAGTCACTTTTTTCAGTGCCATTGTAACTTTGAACGCTCATTAAATGAACTGTTGTAAGTGTCAAGTCTGAAGTTGGCCTGAGGAGAGTCCTATTTATTATCGGAGTAGTACTTAGAAACCTGACAGTAAGTCAAGGACTACCTGTAGATCTTTTATGGCTAGTAGAAACCTTAGTTCTGATTCTGTTAAACTTTGTTTTGATCATGGTGAAAAATGAAGCATATCCAGAAATAGCAAAGGAAAAGAAATTAAAGGTAAATATGCTGAGAATGCTGCAAGACAGAACCCATAACTAAAACAACATAATAGGGAGACATTTTCATAAATGTAAAACTTTATACTTTTTTGAACAGAATGTCACTTCAGATATTAAAAGACTAGAATAATTCAAACATATTTTTTAAAAATCATGATTACATAAAACATTTTTTGATATATGCCTTTATCTATATATGACCATGTAAACATAATTTTTTTCCCAAGGACCACCAGCAGTCAAATGGTGAATATAGTTTTTTTTTAATCAAATTGAGAAACGTTGTAATCATTCAGCAGAATTGTAGTCAATTATACAACAAAAAGAGACTTGAATCCAATTGCGGTTATGTCTTGACATTGTGATAGCAATTTAGAACTGTCTTGCTGGTATGATACAACCTTATTCAAGAAATAGCTAGCTAAATATGTAATAAATAGAACTACTCCAAGATACAATTGCTTGTGGTAGAATACAAAATTGAACACTCAGGAGCCATTTCAGCTGGCATATAAATATATCTTAAATTAAATATAACTAAATATA
>JAEANM010029390.1:0-10192 GCA_017656035.1 Myanophis thanlyinensis | reverse complement strand
CAACCTTGGCAACTTTAAGATGTTTGGACTTCAACTCCCAGAATTCTGGGAGTTGTAGTCCAAACATCTTAAAGTCGCCAAGGTTGAGAAACACTGACTTAGCACATGAGAAGCAAGAGGAAAGGAAGGTATGATATATGGACATTGCAGCCCAATACTTCTTTTTTTGGAGTTTTAGCCAACAGCTCATAAAAAAGGGGGGGGGATCCCTTTATCCATGATAAGGATAATATAAAAGAACAGCCTCAATCACCCTGTATAATCTGTCCTACATCCTTCTGGGTTTAGCTGTGGTTAAGATCAAAACAACCAAGACGTTTCAGCATTTATTTCTGCTGAATATGGCCAATCCATTCAAAATCCATTTATTAGAAGGGAAATATATCAGGCTGTTCTTTGATATTATCTTTATCATACCATAGGGATACCTTCCCCATTTTTTTAATGGGATGTTGGATAAACTCCCAAAAAAGACGCACTGGGCTGCAATGTCCATATAAATTTTTTAAAATGGTTTTGGGGATATCTATGAAATCTATGGGCTTTTTTCAAAGTACAGATAATCCTGATGCTTTGCTTTGCAGTATGCTAGCTTCCACAGTAATTTTTTAAAATTAAAACAAAATTTACCTTTTGCTTTAAAATAGAATGGGGCTTGATTAGTATCAACTGAGGTGTCTGAACATTAGAGACCGCACTATTAATGGCTAACAAGTAGTAAGTTAACAACGGACATAACTTTTGAAAGATGAGGGCAGAAAGCATTTGAAGAGAACAAGATGTGTAAGGCTGCCTCATCCAAAACACTGTTATGAAATTTCAATCAGTGATGGAGTCAAAATTATTTGACACAGACATCCAAAGTCAAGATCCGGCCCCAACTCAAGGAACATAGTTTTTAACCATTGTATGTACAGATTCAAACAGCTTCTCACGGATGATATTCAACCATTAAAAATACAGATTCAAGCAGTAAGTCATATATATTCTCAAGTTCTACTTCAGCTCTGTAAATCTTTTTTAAGCCTCACTTACATCAGGGACGAAAGGGGGCTCTAGCATTCCTGCTTGGAGACGTTTGAAATTCATGCTCTTGAAAAACGGGTGGCTTTTTACTTCAGCTGCACCGTCCTGACATCCCAGCCTCTGTTTCACATCTTTGTTCAGTAGCTGAAAAGATGGCAGGACAATTATCAGAAAATATTTGTTGAATCCTATTGCACATAGAGAAACCCAAACATTTTCCTCTATATCCTAATGGGAGCAGTACTTCTAAAAAAAAATTATTTGCCATTCGTACTTTACCATTGAATAAAAATAAAGCAAAATATGTGACAGTCCAGTGATTAATAAGAGGAATCTCGTGTTTGGAATGTAGGCATCGTTATCTTTGGCATTTTGTCTATGAAATGAAAGTATTAAGGTTGACTCAGCCATCCATCCTTTTAAGGTCGGTAAAATGGACCCAGATTTTGGGGGTAATATGCTGACTCTGTTAGCTGCTTCGAGATGCTGTAAAGCACGTGAAGCCAAGTTTAAATGCTGTTAAGTAACACAATATATATAGGATAAAAAAGTAAAATTTGTGCCAAGGTGAAAATGGTGCTCCTTTTGGAATCAGCAAGCTGTGGCAAATTGCTTTGTGGGTCATCTTGTAATAAGGCCACTCCTGGCGAGTCCTGTTGAGGAACTCCTGGTGGGTTCTGATTAGATATTATGCAGGCAATAATTATACTAAGCTGCAGTCTCCAGGTCCAATTAGTGTCTTTGTTTAGCAATCTGTGATGTTATTACAATTCATAATTAATTAATTTGATATTACTGTTCACTCTAGTGTACTTTATTTCCTATAGTTTCTCCCCCTCCCCCCGGGTATTTCTCTTTTAAAAATTACAGTAACATTTTAAAAATCTTTTGATTATAATATTGAAAGCAGTGTTGCAATGTCATGTCACAGTCAGTCCTTGTCCTTTTGGGAGCAGGTAGACAATGTACATGTAAAAAAGGTGTGTGCTTGTATCACAATACTGATGAATCTTTCTTCAGTTTAACCCCCATCCGCCAGTAGACATCGCTGGCTGACACTATTCTCTTGTCTGGCCTTGAATATCAATTCATGCAGTAACTGTAAACTACATATGATGTTACCATAAATATTCTTTGTACAATGTATCTATGAATATATTAAACAACCAAGGCAATAATATCCTTGCCTCTAAGTGTTGAACCATTCACAAAGCATTCTGCTAGTTTTCATCTATTACTTCCACCATATACAGTTGGCAACTTTCTACATTTGCAAAAAGTTCTATAATTCAAGCCTTTCCATTTTATCATATCGGACTTACTTTCTCACATTCTTACATTTCTAAGTGGCCTTCAGAAAAGCAGTACACACCATGCAGATGTACTTCTCAAATTTTGTTTGAGAATTTCGTGCTACTTCTGGCATCATTTTAAGCAGAATTCTAACAAGCACCCCTTCTCTATGGGTAAACTGAACAAACTTATCCTGTGGTTCTTTTGTTTCGTTTTGTTTTGCATCTTGTCTTGTTACCTTTCATTTTGTATACGGGAACCATGTGTTCTTCCACTTGTCAGACACAGATGCAATCTTTACACATGTGCTAAATAAACCACACTGTACTTCATTGGCAACCATACCCATATTGCTGCTATTAAATCATCTATGTTTGTTTTTAAAGCTTTATTATTCCCTTTTCAGCATTTTGTTCTTGGATGCTAACATTTATTCATTTCTGTACCAGCCTCTGAAATACTCCTTCTAGCATTCTCTCTCTTTAATTTCATCACCTCTGCCCCCAATTCTTCACTGGTCTTTTTTCATGTGCATCCATTAATGACTTAAGCCAAACCAAGCTTTGAAACACACAGATTTCTTTTAGGCAAATAATTCATGAAACCTTTACATTTTCAAGACTCTGAATAGCCCAATCACTTTTTCTGCACTCTTATTTCATTCCCAATTATCTATTCATGCATCCTAGCAGAATGATCTAACTTCCTTAATCAAGAAGTTCCTTTTCTCAAGAAGAAACTTTGAGAAAAATTGCACAAATTTATATAATTTTTCTCAAAAAATTTCCCCAGGTTCTTTCATTTCATTATCTACAGTATCAAGCTAAAATGCAATATTAATTCTTACTTTCACATATGCGTGGAAAAAAGTTGGATATACTTACTGAACATATTTAATCATTTTATCAATGTTTTATAAAATAGCTCATATCAGCTCTCTATTATAACTCTAAGTATCTGGTTTATTTATTTTATTTAGCTTTCATAATCCTATCTGTGTATGCCAATCTCATATTGTCAATGACCTTCAAGAAATTCCAGCAGATTTTTGCCTGCATTATTTAATATGATTTGATCATATTAATTTGACTGTTGGTAGAATACACTACAGATTTAAACAGTACAGTTCCCTTACAATAGTTTCAAGCCTAAAAATGCAGGTTAATTTATTGAATTTAACCATGTTTTGTATAATTATGAATGCTAGTTATTGTCTGCCGTATATCTTTACCACACATGAAGTTCTGAGCACCACTAGACTTAAATTTACCAGATCCAGGCTGCAAACCTCTTGAAACCCACTAGATGGAAGCAAAGAGATAGCATCTTCAAGAGCTTTGAGGCTTGGTTCTGCAGAGCACAAAATTCCAGAGCTCATTAAGGATTTAGATAGTGAGATGTGCAGCATATAAATTTAATAATAAAATAACTACACCACTACCAGCCGCTTTTTAAAGAACAACACTGTCTAGTATGACTGGGCATGTTTTGGTTGAAGTGTTCAAACCTCATCTGAATAAAAGATGTTGTTGCTTTTAAAAGTCAAATCCCTTTTGTTCACCTATTTTTCCCCCTGGCTGGCAAAAATATTAGGTGTTTTTAAGGAATCAGACAGAGAAAGTTTTTCCTAATAGTTTTCAAAGTAGGCACTGCCCTAGGACAGAATCCAATTTATGAAGATCAGAAGATGAAACTGCATGAATAATTGTTAGCTGGGAATAAGTTTCATTGATTAACAAAGTACTTCAACCTTCAATCTGTGTTAAGCCAGGGAGTTTAGAGAAATGATGTTCAGTTGGCTGAAGTGCAGTTTCAGTTTCTAAGTAGAAGTAGAAACCATTTTGCAAAAGAGAGGTTAGCATTTAAATGGGTAATGTGAAGACAGAAATCATATACACTACTCATGAATATAGGTAGTCCTCGATAGTGATGGAATTCAATGTTTTTTACTGCCGGTTCTATGGGTGTTGCTTGGTGAGTGTGGCTGGTGGGTCATGTGACTGGGTGGGCCATTTCTGTAAGCAGGGCAATAAAGATTAGGCTAGAAACAACAGCAAAATGTTTTTCCCTGCCTTCCTTATAGGATTAACCTTGTAAAGTGGAAAAAAAACAAAAGGACATTTCTTCTAACAACCAGTTCTCAGAAAATATACTACCAGTTCTAGTGAACCTGTTACAACCTGCTGAATTTCACCTCTGGTCCTTGACTTATAATAGTTTGTTTAGTGGCCGTTCAAAGTTACAACTGAAAAAAAGTGACTTGTGGCCATTTTTCACACTTATGACCATTACAGCATCCCCATGATCAATGTGATCACAATTCAGATGTTTGGCAATTGGTTCATATTTATGACCTTTGCGGTGTCCCATATGATCCCCTTTTGCGACCTTCTGACCAGCAAAGCCCATGAGGAAGCCAGATTCACTTAATAACCGGGTTATTGACTTATCATGTGTGGTGATTTGCTTAGCAACTGTGACAAGAAAAATCGTAAAATGGGGCAAAACAAATGTCTCACTCAACAACAGAGATTTTGGGCTCAATTGTGGTCATAAGTTGAGGACTACCTGTAGTATAACCAGAAAACCTCGTTATTACCTCACTCATTTGGCAGCTACAGTAAAATTATTCTACCAAATATATATTATTTTACTTGTTTTTATTTCAGCCTTCTTTCTTATTACTTGCTGGGGGGGGAATGCTAAAGGAATTTCACTGAGGAATATTAGAAACTAAGGTACTCAATGATTATGGGCTAGTAATGTCAAGCTTCATTCAGTAACAAAAATAAACTAAGTAAAAGATGATTGAATTCAACTGGACTCTCTTCTGAGCAAAATGTGTGACTGTTAACTTCATTGATTATAAAAATGATGAGGAAAACAGATTAAAAGCTTTTTCCAGAGGATGTTCACCCTTTGTCCATTAGAGGGCAGCAATAGAAAAGTTAACAATTTCACAAGTAGGAAATATTTGTATAACCTTGCAATTTAGAAATCATTAAAGTAATGAATTTAGGCCCCAGCAACACATGTAATAGAAAGTTAACTGCAGTTGGTTTCCTCAAATTGCTTAACCAGATTGTTTTTATAAGCATTCTTCAGTTTGAAGGAACAGAAGCAGGTAGATGCATTCATATTCCAGCCAAGATTTGGCAAATGGTTCTGGAAAATTCTCCAGCTAAAATGTTCCCAAAGCTGTGAGGAATCTAAATGAAAAGGGAACAATAATTACAGTATCCCCAGCACAGCATATTACTGAAGCATTTCGTTTACAAACACCGTTTACTGACGTTAAGAAACATCACAGGAATTTTTCAACAGTGAGCCTTGTTTCTAGAACTTGGATCTGGTTGTGGCTGTGAACACATTCAGGACTTAAAAGTAGGCATGGGTGGATGACACACAGCAAATGGAACAAACCTCTAAGATTTTCCTACATGTGTCAGGGTTGGCATCAAGGCATCTACAGTTTCAAGTCATAGACATTTCAGAGGGTGTTGCTGAACTGTGTTTTACTGGAACACAACACAATTCTGAATATGGCAGCACAGGAAATTTGTGTTTCTGGACTGGGTGGTAGTAAGAATAAAAAAAGCCTAGGAAACTCCTTTGATTCAGTTTCTTTTTTTCCCCAATATGCTCATCACCAGGTTAAAAAATGAGGCCTTTCATTGGTGAAGTTAGCGTAGAGGTCCCTGGGAAGAGGTCCCTTTTAATTTATTTCATTTTTATCCCTTTCAAGGACATCGCAGCCTCTGTGCACTTTAACCCTGCAGCAACCTTGTGAGTTATGCAATTCACTGTAGAGTTCCATCTGGGTCTCCCCATTCCCAGTCCAAAATTGTAATCAATACTCTACACCAGTGTTTCTCAACTTTGGCGACTTTAAGATGTTTGGATTTCAACTCCCAGAATTCAATTCTGGGAGTTGAAGTCCAAACATCTTAAAGTTGCCAAGGTTGAGAAACACTGCTCTACACCAGGGGTGTCAAACTCGCGGCCCACGGACCAGATGTGTCACACACAGGCCATGCCCACCCCAGCTTCACGAAAGGGAAAAAAGTTATGATATGTCACATGATGGAAATCTGATGCCGCAAGTTTTGACACCCATGCTCTACATTGGTATTCAAGAATACCTGTGCAGAATAAGTTCAGTTAACATGTTGACCAGGATGAAATCTAATTTTGAAATAAAAATTTCCTCTCAGCAAACTTTAAAAAAGTTTAAAAAAAAAACATTATACAGTGACAGTGAACTCCTAAGAACAAGTAATGAGTCATGTTGGACTTATTACATAGCAATTCACAAGAGAAGGTTTCGTAACCAGAAAAACATGGATATAAAAAATATCTGCCTACTGGACTATACTATACTATACAACTGGCTTAAAGTATGAAAAAATGATAGATTGTAATTTCCCACAACTTTTGAAACAAGGGCAAGGCAAACTGTATCTTTACAGAAAAGAGAAACAGTATAGGGCAATGGTTGTGAACCTATGGCATGCGTGCCAGAAGTGGCACTCAGATCCCTCTCTGTGGGCACACATGCCATCGCCCCAGCTGAGCTCCATCATGTTTCTCTGTCACGTTTCTCACTGTCATTTGCAGGGAAACAGAAGTTTGTGTGACTAAAAAAAAAGTTCAGTCAATCAATTGCAACTTTTCGTGAAAAAAAAAGATCTCGCCTCCTGTACAGCGGTGTTGTGTTGCCCCGCCTCCACGTCGGCCAATTGTTCTTTGGTTCTCTGTCCCATGTGCGCGCAACAGAGGTAGAGAGACTTGCAGTTTCAGCACTCGATCTCTAAAATGTTCACCAATCTCTGGTATAGGGCTTCTCAAATTTCATGTTGCTAACCATAACCTCAAAATGTATATCTACCTATGAATAATTCTGTCAGGATACCGTTGGACAGGATCTCTGAAGGATCCTGTTTTCTCCGTAGTTTGTAATCTCTGTGTTAGAATTTTGTATATTCAAAATTTGATATCTGATACAATTTAACCCCGAGACCAGGATTTCTTTCAATGGCTTTTGTTCTCTCAATAGTAGTTCCTACTATAGCTTCAACCTATTCCTGAGTACCTTCCAAGATAATCTATCCAAGATCAATATATTTTTGCCTAGCCCTATCTTTCCCCTTATTCTTGTTTCATCTGATGGATTTCATACTATGCCTGGCCTTCCATGTTCTAGTACTCAGCCCAGTCTTCCAACATTAGATTTTCTTTTTCTCTAAGAATTGATGTTGAGCATGGGTTGCATTCTGAGTGTCTGGGTTCACTCCAGAATCCAATATGATGTCCCAGTTTAATTCAAATTTATCACAGCAACTGATCAATGTTTTATGGTACAAAGAAAGATTCCCAAAGAAAGGAATCTATTGAGACCTATCCTTGGTGACCCTAGTCAAGAATGCCACAAGCCTAGCAAGTGGTGCTCAGAAATGATCTGGGACTGTGGCTACACAAATAAGATCTGTCAAAGAAGAATCACAGCAAATGGATCCCAATAAATGAAGGCAGCTTGCTTTGAGTGGGAACAAACATGACCTTCATTGTGACCTCACATTCTCATCACTCCTAGTTTAATGGTTTAATCTTTTTTAGGCAAAAAGTTCAAAACGGTTCAATCCTGACATTTTCAAGTAAGAGTGGAAAAACTGCTTAGTGCCAAGCCTGAATTTGAGAAAACATTGTAGATAGCACTGAGCTAGACCAGCAGTCAGACTTGGTATAACTTCAATTATTTAGAACTATGAAGGCAAGGAAGTAGTTGTAGTGGGAAACATTTCAAAATGTACATCTTACCGAAGAGGGAACACATCTCATGGAAAGGCAAACAAAAGTCATTGAATAGCTTTCACTGTATTAATGAATGAAACACTGGGAAAGAAGCTTGTGAAAACTAAGGCTAGTTTTAGAAGGTAGCAAAATTTAGCATCAGCAAAGGACCTACTACTTCAATACTGTCACTTTACATGCAGTAGACTTCATATTTTATCATTCCTGCTCAAGGGCTATGGAGGTTAAAGACCAATACATCTGTACAACCCCAGGCTTGAAAAAGCTTTTCCGCAGTAGTCTTAATCATTATCCCATAATTATCTGATCAGTCTACTAATTGGAGGTGCCCTCCTTACCATTTTGCAGATAGACTTTGCCTCTTCAGAGAATTTATGGGAATACACCTCTTCCATTTCCAAGACTCTCCTGTCTACTTCTTCCCGCTTCACCTTCTCTTTCCTTCCTCGAAAGGGTGACTGTCCTGCAATCATTTCATAGATTAAGCAGCCTAATCCCCAGTAATCAGGGCTAAGGGTATATCGCTGGTTATTCAAGACTTCTGGAGCTGGGGAAAAGAAAAGAGACAATGGAAAAAAGTTCCCTATGACTATATTGATGTCAGCATGACTATTAAGGCAAGAATGAAATAAGAGATTCCTTTTAGTCTGGCCAAGGATCAGTTTGATACTAGGAGGGAAGCTCAGTGGAACTTATTTCACAGGTAATTATAATAATAAAATGAAGCCATTTATGTAGGTTCATTTCCGTATACTGTAGCTGGAAACAATTGTTCTCCGTGATAGTTCAAATACATATTTCCAGGTTTTAAATAGGAATGGGGACCACTGTTCACAGGGTGATAATCTATACTATGCAATACACAAGGGTATCTGTCAGATGGTAATCTGAATCATTCCAACTACTTAACTTTGCCCCCTCAGAAAATACTAGAATGAATCTTTTCACAGATGTGTATAGGATATGGGTACCACATAATCTTACCCCTAACAACAGTCTATATTTAATTAGTTTTATATATCACACAAGTCACATTATTATATGTGATATGAAATTAGTTTTCTTGTACGCTGGAGTCTGGTACAAACCAGAATGATTTCACAGACGCCATGATGTTGTTATGTGAATGGCGTGCATTTTTTAATTGGCTTAAGTCATCTCATCTCCTCATGTGATCATGATAATTTTGTGTTGCCTACCTCATAAACAGTAAGCAACTGCACCCCCAGTGTTTGGTAGTGTAGTGGGAGGGGTCTTCAGGGACTTTAAAAGTGGTGCTAAGGGTGCACAAGACCCAGGAAACAATCTCAGATGCCCGTCTCTGATTTAAGTTGACAACTTACTGCCATTTATTTGCAATAATCTCATTTCCATTCTTTTAAGTACTCTGAAGCGTGAGGTTTAACACTGACTAAGATTTAGAAATAAATAATATATGCCAGGAGTTCTATGGACACTACACGTCCTTCACTTTAGAGAAATTAATTAAAATTATCAAGAATGAAAAAAACTACTGAAAAATTTTCAGAACAATTCCTTTATTAATGTTTTCCTCTGCAATACAGAGTTTGTATGAAGTATAAATTGACAACTATAGCTATTGGGGTGGATTAAGGGGGGAGAACTTAAGCCATTAAAGTATCTAGGACATGACTTTAAAACAATGGGATGCTGACGCTGATAGGTCGGAAACTCTAAATGCTGGATAATATTCAAATGGTTCATTAGTTAAGCGCTATCTTGTTCTTCCCAAGGTAATTTTTTTAAAATGTAAAAAAAAATCTTTATTAAACAAACATAGTTTAAAAACATCCCATACAATTGCATACATACATTAAAAAAGAGCAAACAACATTTTGAAAACAAAAACATTTTGTGTAATTTACAGACCCTTTTTTTTCAAACGTACAGTGCAGTACTTACATATTAGTTCTTGTTCAGGTGTGAATACCCGTTATAAAGCTTCTAGTTATTCCTAATTCCTAATTCTTAAATTATCTACTCTTTAGTTATTTAATTACTTATTTCGATTACTAATCCAATGATACCAACGCTCCCAAAT
>JAEANM010029389.1:0-10192 GCA_017656035.1 Myanophis thanlyinensis | reverse complement strand
TCTGTTTTAAGATTTTGTTTTTCTGTTTCTCTTTTAGGGGAAATATTCTGCCTTTTAATGTTTTCATTTTTCTAGGAAAGGAGTAGGTGTTAATTTCCAACAATATTGCACAGTAAAACTTCTTTTTGAGTCAACGTGAACGTGGCAAGCTTATGAACGCTTGATGTTTAACTACTTCTGGACATTGGCGGACACAACATCTGCCCATTCATTTAGTGTTTTCCCCAGAGAGATTCTCCCCCCCCCACACACACAGACATATGCTCACTCACAATTCAAGTAAATTCAGTCCCACTCTGATAGTATATCAATTGTATTCTTTCTCACAGTGTTCCATTTGTTACATTTTTGTGTGCTATATTTTTCTTCCAATAATAATAAAAAAAATATCTAAAATGTTTTCTTTTATGACATGCAGTTCAGCACAACAATTTTTCTTCTTGGCTTGAAGCTCAGCCATTCCACCTTCCGCCCCCTGCTTTATATCTGCCTTTTATTTTAGATTTGCTGATTTTTGCATACACACACACACAAACACACCACATTTTGAACACTTCCTGCCTTGCTACTATTGCTTTGCAAGGTCCTACTGTGCAAATTGGCACTTTAAGTAGGCGGCACTTCTCCTAAGTGACTAACATCCACCCCTGGTGTGAGAATTGGAGAAAAAAAACAATTATGCTAAACTGTAGTTCCTGTCAGGAACTTGAATCTACCGGAGGGCAAAGGAATACAGTTTTCAGAAGACCATAATTCCAGTTTGATAGACAGAAATAAAATTATATGCTAGCACTTTTAAAAGTTTTTTTTTAAAGAAACATAAAATGACTTGTGGCTATTAAGAAAGCTGAGGAAATCTTTATTTAGAAAGCTTTTACAAAAGGACAGCCAATGCCCACTGGGCTCATTAAATGAGAGAGAAAGAAAAGGAAATAACAGACCTAAAATGAAATGGAAAACAATTTCTGCCGATAATAATGTCCTGTACTTGGGTCACATCCATTTTTTTTATTTTATTCACCATATGCTTTTCGATTATCATGGATAGCTGTGCAGAGTTAAGTAATGATTATTGGCAAGATCTCTTTAACCATTGGGTGAGTAGATCCCACAGGCTCAGAAGTCAAGTGTTGGAAAGAGCCTTGGTCTATGAACCATGTGTCCCATTCATTCAGAAACAATTTATCTACTTTAGCTCAGGAGTGTCCAACCTTGGCAACTTTAAAACCTGTGGACTTCTACTCCCCAGAGTTAATGGTAGAACTCCAAATTTATAGTTCCACCAATGAGGGCAAACTGCCCTGGTCCAAAGATGGCAAAACAGGCCCAAGCCATGATGCTGTCACCACCAGGTTTCACTGCTGGGATAAGGATCTGCTTTTGCAGAATTTGCTTTTTGTCAAACATGCTTTTCACTTGAGTGCAAATTTTTATTTATTTTTGTCTCATCCATCCCACAGAACATTTTCCAGTAGCCTTGTGACTTATCCATGTGGTCTTTCTCAAACCGTAGACAGGCAGCAATAGTCCTTTTGGAGACTAGTGGATTTCTCCATACAACCCAGATGTGTCCTAATGGTGATCTCACAAACACGAATATTTGCTGCTGCAAGGAAGGCCTTTATTTCCTTAGACATTGCTTTGGGCTTCCTTGAGAGTTCCTGGAATATTATACATTTTGATGTGTTTTAGTTGATCAGCTACTCCTGGGGAGAAGAACAAATAATGTTGAACTGCCTCCATTGTACACTATCTGTCTAACAGTGGTGTTTTCGGTCTGGTGAGCATCAGCAACTGTTTTTTGGAGGGGCCTCAGAAATCTCATTTGTTTGAGCCATGTTGCCATATCTCTGTGGTGTGAAGATTGAATTTTGATAGGGAATACTCACAATTCTGTTCTTTATTACAGGCAGGATTTCCCACACTGACACCTGATTATCACCCCATTGATTGAAACACCTGACTAATTTCCTCCACAGCCAGAAAATCCTAGATATTAACATATCTTTCACATAAATATGACACTCTGCATCAATTTCTTCAATAAATAAATGAACAAATACAGTGTGTGTGATTCATTTGTTTAATGGGTTCTTTTTATCTAATGTTAGGATTTGTGTGGAAAGCTGTTCATATTTTAGACAATATACAGAGATACTGAAAATTCAAACAGTTCGCAAACTTTTAGGCACTATAGAAAGTTAACACCCACCCCTCTCCTAGAAAAATGAAATATTTTAGGAAACATTAAAAAAGCAGAATATTATATTTCCCTGGATGAGAAATTGAGAAATGTGCTCTTGGAAAGAGAAACTCAGCCCCAGCTCCCTGTACCCCAGCAGATATTTTAATACCAGCTTATCTACAAGACAAAAGACTGAGCCAGTCTATCTACAAAATAAAACCTCAGCTCCAAGATGATGGGATTATCCTTCAGAGCAAAGCCATTCAGCCACGATAGGAATTGCCCTTCATTGTGTCACCCAGCAAGATTCAACCAAGCCTGGTACACAGGCAACCTCAGCTATGAGGTTGCATAGCCCATGGGAATCTGACAGCCAATAGAATACATGCCCTTGCCACAGGAACAGGAAGCTCAAGTTCAAAGTCCAAGACAGGGTAAAATAGTATTTTTTTCCAACAACTTCATTGATTAGCAAACTCATAAATTATACTTTTTGCATACCTATCATAGTGGCTACTCTGTCATGACATAAAAAGAATCAGTCTGAGCAATTTCATTGCAACCAAGACGATCCACAATTTTATTTTTTTGCGTACAAAATCTGCCCTTGCTGCTGTTTGGTGCATGTTGAATCTTTGATTTCATCATATTTGTTTGTGATGTTCATTCTTAAGCTGCAAAAAGATTAGTCATTCTGTTTCCTTCTTGATGGTGACAGGTCGCTACCATTCCTCATCATAGCCACTTTATTGTCAATATGTGATTTATTGTTTTAGAGAAAATGCTCATCCAAGCAAAAAAGAAAAAAGAAAATAAATGACCATAATAGTGAATTATTGAAAAACAGTTCAGAAAATTCTCCAAATTTTCCATTTTTCATTTACCTTGATATAATTATTTAAAGTGCAGCTCTCTTTTTCAATTGTCTATTAACCTGTGGCCTTTATTTATTTCTTTTACTGGGTATAGTCAATCAACATCACTTTATGGGTACAATGCATGATGTATTTTCATCTGATCTTGGCTTTTCTAATTTTAAATTCTCCAGTTCAAACAGCATGCAATCTGTCACACTAGCAGTGTATCTTATTACTGGTAACCTCCATGTGTTTATGGCTTTGAGTTTGATTAAGAATTTTTGGTACTTCTTTTTGTTCATCATTCTGAACTACTTTCCTTTTTAACATCATCAGGTGACCTGTTATTTGCTTTGAGTATTTCTATGCATTTGTCAATTTTTATTGCAGGAAAATACTTTATGACATTTGCATGTTGAGGTGGAAGCCTGCATTTTGTTCAGTTTTTCCTTTTTTTATGATGTCACACATTTATCAAATTCAGATTCCATATTGATATCCTTATGCAGTATTAAGTATGGATTCATCTTTCTTTTTTGTGTGTGTTTCTCGTGTAGCTTCAAAATCCATTTATAATAGGAGAGTATTTTTTCACTTCGTTTCAAGAAGGTATATCCTGTTTTATTCAGGATACGATTGTGGGGCATTATTGAGATGGTTAAACAGCAGCAGAGGCAATAAAAAATTCATCTCCTAATTTTTTTGTTTACCCGTTTCCTTGCATTTACCATAATGGCTATTTTCCATTTTTTCCATTGCTTTCTTTACAAAATTTAAGATGTTTGTACTAATGTCAAATATCTCTAAATGTTTCAGAATATAACTAAGTGGGAGAGAATTGAAGAGCTATTTATAATAATCCTTACACTTTCTACACAGGTTTTTCTTCACTTGGATTTTTTCTTATAGTACCCTTTTATCAATCAGCAATTGCTCTTTTGTTCTTTGTGAATTTTGACAGTTACCTTTTTGTTCAGATGGATATAATGAAGTTTTGAATATGTAATTCAAAATGGTATTAGCTAATACACCAGTTAACAATTTGAATATGGCTGGCAAGCAAGTAATTATAGTCTGATTACTTGCAATTACACTCTTCTCTGTTTTTTTATTATTAAAAATGTTCTACCAATTTTCATCCACTCTTCAGCTTTTCTAATTTGTAACATTTCATTAAACTGAGCAGCCAGTCTGAGGATTTTCAGATGCTTAAACCAAAATGCCTGCATTTCAACTTTTCCTAGTTCTCTCTAGTTCTTAAGCTTCTCGTTGTTTAATAATTCCTGATGTTATGACTGTATCATCCGTTTTGACTGAGCCAATGTTCTTTTCAATTTCTTTTAGCCATTTTTATTCTTTAATATGTTCTTTTGGATTATCTCAAACTTGGTACACAGATGAGTTAGTATCTGGAAACAAACATTGTGGGGATAAGGCACCCCTAGCACCCCTAGGGGTGTCTGTATGTGTCTGCACTTGCGCTCATCAAGGCGGGTCAAGGGGAGTTCAGCAGAATGCAGAGGTAGCCTCAATGATTGACTGCAGCAGGTTTGAGAGCACGCCTTGATTGCCTGGGTCGGATCATGTGGTGTGGAAGCCAATGGTGTCTGTGGGAGACACATAAACCTGGAGGCCATCTTTCATGAGAGGGTGAGTGAGCCTCTTTCTTTCCCTTATGGAAGGTTGGGTGTGAGGTTAAAAAGAGGGCAAAGCGAGAGGAAAGAAATGAGGCTTGTGGTTCACACTGTAGATATAATTCATTCCTTTTCCTGTCTAATACAGGATTGAAATAAATAAATACCTGAGCAATGCCGGGTTATCAGCTAGTTGTTCTATAAAACAAATACTGGTTTGTTCCAGTGTTGATTGTGTCAGATCTGATTCATGCATTCAACTTTCTTTGAAATAGTTGTGCCTGGTTTTCATTCTTCTGTGACTTTTTAAATCATTTTATTGCTGAGATTATATATTTTTCTGTAAGTTTTCTTATCTTATTATATTTAAATTTTCTTTCCTTCATATTTTTCAGATTGCTGATGCTAGCTCATAATTCATTGATCTCTCTTTCCAATACAACTTTCCATTTTGATGATTTATTTTTGATACTTAGTTTTACAGCATTGGATTCCAGATCTATTTTTTTCAGTTACTGTGCTATAATTAATTGACTAATTTTAATCAAAGTGTTTGTTTCAATATTTTCCTACTGCATTTTTGCATCCTTCAAGAACTTCAGATAGTTCCTCTATATACTTATCTTTTTACATGGTGAAAACTTTTTCCAATGCTTTGAGTGTTTCTGTGTCCATCACTATTATAATTAGCTATAAACTTACCTGGATTATATTGATCAAGAAGTGATATTTAAATTCTATTGTAAACCAGCAGACAAATAGATGCCGCTGTGCTACAGGCATCAAACCCTCTGTCTGCATTATGTGATATTGATTTATGAGGGAGCACAATAAATCAAATCAGCACCTGTGTCCACGTACTTTCACAGGAAAAGCTGCAGCTGTATGCACAGATGGCACTACTGAAATAATAAAGAATGTCTGTAATCATATAAGCTGCAATAAAGCACTCTGTCACATTTGGGAAGAAGGATCCAAGAAGATATTTGTCTGTATCTAGTTTACAATCTAGTCGGTTGAATTGACATAATTGGACCTTCTGAGTCATTTCAAATATTCTGGGGGTGATTTAGAATGAAACACATTTAAAAATGGTTGTCCCTTATCGTCACTCATCATTTAAAGTAGAAACAGCTTTCCACTCTCCCTCCTATATTTTTTATTGAGAAGAAAGAAAAGGTCAGTCATTTTGCAGACCCTGCATTTGCAGGAAAACTACAAAGAAAAATAAAAAAATGCTGTGTCCACATTTTATTGAAAATATGCAACCAGCCCTCATAAAACTGATCCCTTGAAATTTGGGGACTTGGCAGTGCTAATCAACAATAGCACTAATTGTTTTGCAAGACAAGGAGAAGCATGTCTTCCAAAAAGAACAGATTAGGTTAGTTTATTTCTACATCCTGGATCCAGACCAAAGATATTTAGGCTTCTATTTTATTAGTTAATGGGTAATAAAACTCTTCTTCCATTTACAACTTTCAGGTCTTCTCCTTCTGATATGGTATGTGGGGTAGCATATTATACCAATGAAGATTTCTACAACAATTTTGCAGAAACCACATGTATGTCTCAACCATAACCTTTCAATTGATTGCATATGTTTATTATTGGTTAATTTCTGGCACAGTGAATGAGTGCTGTGCATGGACTTTATAAACATGTTTATACACAACATTTTATGACTGAGACACAGAGCTTGGATTGGATTCATAATCTCCCAGAACAAATACCACCCCACAAAATGTATTCCAAATGAACCCTGTATTTCTTCTCATCTAAGTAAATTGTTTCTATACTTTCTTATTCAAAGCCACATTTGAGACCAATACCCTGATAGAGCTTCCCTTTACCCAACCCTTGAAGGCATCTTCGGGACTGCAAGCAAATAATGTTATATTTCTTCTATTTATTTAGTTTTATTTTTCAAGTAGAAGCACAGTGGCTCAGTGGCTTAAAAGATGCTGGAGCAAGTCTATGTTCTAGCAGTTCGAGTCCTAGTAACACATGATGGGATGAGTTCGCGTCACTTGCCTCAGCTTCTGCCAACTTAGCAGATGGGAAGTAAGCTACCGGCAAGTAGACAAATAGGTACCAGTTTGGAGGGAAACTAATGGTGCATATGGAACTACAAACCTAACTGGTGCCGGACCTGTCCAAATATGATGCCCAAACATGAGGTGACATTGGTGGAGGGAAAAAGTGCCAGATGGTGCTAGTTTGCCCTGTGTGGTGCACTTCTGAATAGTGTGCCTGTGTAAACCAAATGGTGTAGCAGTCTTAGGTAGCCAAACAACTATTCTGTATGAACACTGAAGTCTTCTGGCTAATGTATCATGGCATATTTTTCAAATTTCCAAGACCTGTTGAGATGAAACACAGAGTGATCTGGGAGCTGACCAGAGAGATGACTGCTCTCGTTCCATCTACAAAACTTCCCAATCTCGGGAATATGAAAGAAAGCCCTTTAGATTTTGATGAGCTACAATGCTGAACGGTTCCAGACGGCTGAGTTAGTGGTAAGTTGTGTTAGGAACTGTCATTCAGCAACATCTGCAGAATTCAACATTGCTTCTACCCTATTTAAACAAGTCATTATGCATCCTACTTCTAAGTCCTTGTAATGCAGGAATAACCAAGATGGAAATGAGAAACTGATTGCATGGAAAAAGCAACTTGCAACGCTCAGTAGTATCTTCCCCTTTGATTCTCTGTAGTCATTGAGCCTGCAACTTATCCAAGTTTAAGGGTTCAAAAAGTCAGGACAAAGAAAAGGATGGTGCCTCGATTAAGTGGAAGGAAAATTGTTTTCTTAAATACAACCCTCTTTATAAATAGCCTCATTAAATGCTGACTTTCTATTAAGTCACATATTTATGACTGCATTTGTAGCTCATATTTCTTTACTAGGCACCCAATTGTCCTGCTTTATAACCAGGAAAGTCCCCGGCAGCAAGCAAGGAGCTTCTAAATACTTAAAGAAATAAAAAAGAAAAATAGGAATTGGAGCTTGCAAAAGCATATTGTACTCACACATACCCTGGGTTTTCAAACTCCTCCTGGTAGCAGTTTATTCCAAAGGGCCAGGATGTCATCGTATGATCCATGTGCCCCAGATTCACTTACTGACACAGAGAAAAGGTGCATGAAGCATAGAATTAAGGGTGCGAAGCTGCAAACTTCGGGAGAGGGGGCGGTATATAAATCAAAATAAATAAATAAAATAAATAAACAACTCTGGGAATATGCCATTGAATTTGTTTTTTTATTTGCCAAGTTGGGTAATTCCCTTCAGATGCTTGCTGTCTGATTAACTGTTCCTGCCAACTCTTACACTCAACACGGAATTGCTTGAATTTTAATAATCGGGATTCATTAGGAGCAGAATTAGGCGCAGATTATAATAGTGCTTTTGTTTCCACCTGCTGTGGCTCTATTTGTTTCCTGCTTCTCCACAACAGGTGACTGAGCCAACATTGGCTCTTCCTCTTTTGAAACTGTATACATCGTATAATAAAACTAAGCAAATCAAGAGATATTCACACAATAGGATACATGCTGGATATTCTATTGTTTAAAGCAAAAAAATAAAATAAAAATAAAAGCAAACTCTTTCCCACCCAGCCATGGATTGTCAAATCGTTTTTCAATAGTAGAAATGGACTGATGCTGGTCAGTGAAATAGGTGAAATAGAGAAGTGTCTTATTTAACAACAAGGTTAGACTTCGTCTTTGGAAGGCGAACAGCAGAAACAGAGAAAGAACTTGTCTCTATCTTCCCATCTGTCGTAAATCTATTAATAGGAACACACTGATCACACTGAATGTATGTTAGATGGTCTCTGTCACAAATGTCTGTTGAGGATACAATTTAGTAAGTGTGAACCTCATCTTCCATTAATATAAAGCAAAACAATTACTTGTTTCCAGGGAGTGACAAATGCAAATGTTATACAAATAGAAACGCTGATGCACTATTTCCCTAGCAGTGGTCAGAATCACTGAGCGATACTAGGGAAATAGTACATTGGTGTTTTAGTACTGAGCAAATGAAGTTATAAACCAAAATAGGGAAGAAAAACAGTTATGTTAATAGAGGTATTTTCTAACCTTGAGATAACATTTTGGTTTGTCTTATAAATATGCTGATTGCTTTTGAAAGATTATATTCCCCATGAGTGAATTCCAGGACAAAATATCTGTGGAAACGAGATCAATCATAGTCAATGTTCAATTTGTACAAAAGAAGAATTGCAGGAAATATATTGTCTGTACCATCATTCTTTTCCTTAATATTCGGGATTCAGAATTCTGACACATTTCCTACTCGATTTTTGTGAAGCAAACTGTTGAGCAATTGCATGGCAAAGACAGATGGTATAAAATGTGTCAAAATAGCAATGTAATAGCATGAAGGAAACAGTCGTGGTACAGAACGTTCTCAGTTTGACTGTTGCTGCAGATGTGAAAATTCTGACTTATATGCTCTGTCTCCCTTCTAAAGCATAGGAAGATAATCCTAGCACAATTCTTAGAGTGCAATCATATGTACTTCCTACTTTTCCCTGTGCTTTTTTTAAAAAAAATAAGCCTGGCAACAAAGTTTCTCATCATATATCCAATCACCTGTAATAGAACCATTCCATTCCCAGCTCCCAAATAGTTCAAATTATGATTTAGAAGCAAACAAACAAAAAAGAAAAAGCACAGGAAAAATGAGCAAGTCCTGAAAAAGAAAAATGGTAATAAAAAAAAAAAAATCTCCTGCAGCATGAGTTGGGAAAGGGTGCATGTTGATGTGTAAGAGGTGTCACATGGGTTGGATAAGTTGAGGGGGTGGCAGTGTGAGTTAGGAAAGATGTGTGGAGGTCATATCAGTATGCAAGAGATGCTGCTGGCATTGGGAAGGATGTTGGAGGATGTCAGGGCAAGGAGGGTTCAGGGTATAGTGTGGTCAGGGGTGGGCACATGAGAAGTGATACGTGGGTGAAAGAGGTGCCACATGGATTAGGGAAGGTGTGTAGCAAGATAGTGCATCAGAAATCTTCCCTCCCTTCCTGTCTCCTCCCCTCCCCTCCTCTCCACTTCCCTTGGGAAGAGAGTGAGAGATTGTGAGACTGGCTGGGAAAGTTATGTCATGGAAAGTTAAAAATGAAGATCACATGACCACAGCATCAGCCAGTAGCACTGAAGCTGCCACAACTTCCCCAAATTTCATTCCCTCAGAAGTCAAAGATCCTCAATTTTGAACACACTCTGTACAATAGTCTGTTTGGTGTCCCTTGGCTCAAAATGGTTGCCCTATGATGCACAGTTTCATCCAGTTGAAAGTCATGACAAGAATTTTAATAGTATACAAGTCGATTGTAGAGACAGCTGTAAAATAGGACTGTAAACAAGGTTTTTCTTTTTTAAAAACCTCTTTATTGTGCCTGCATGTGGGTGCATTTTGATCTTTTAATGTGTTTCTTTATGTGTGAGTCAGAGAGAGAGAGAGACAGACAGAGAGAGAGAGA
>JAEANM010029388.1:0-10192 GCA_017656035.1 Myanophis thanlyinensis | reverse complement strand
CCGAAGAACCAAATCTTCCTTTCTTATGTATAGCACAGGGTGAAACATTGTATATGTTGTTTAAAATGTTTAAAATTAAATTAAAAAAAAAATAAGATTATGTAGCTCCGACACCAGAGTAGGAACTTCATATTTACAAATACTTGTTGTTTTTTGGGATGGTTCTCCAAGTTGGCAGATGAGCAGTGCTTCTCAGTTTCCCCAGGGCAAGCCACAGAAATAAGTACAGGTAGTCCTTTGACGTATGACCACAACGGAGCCCCAAATGTATGTTGCTGAGCGAGACGTTTGTGAAGTGAGTTTTGTCCCGTTGTGTGCACCTTTATTTATTTTATTTGTTTATTTTATTTGACTTCTATACTGCCTGCCTCCCGAAGGACTCGAGGCGGTGTACAGCCTTTTTAAAAAACACAAATACTCTCCTACACAAAATACAAATATTCTCCTTTAGACCTCTCTTCCCTCCTTCTGATGAACATGATTAATAAATAAATTAATAAATAAATTTCAGCAACGGTGCTAACGGGCTGGGGAGTTGAAATCCATGTATCTGGGGGCGGGGGTGTTCACTCATTCAATCCTAGGCTCCTAATCTACAAAAAGTAAGGCATAACGGTCTGGAAGTAGCTAAGGGCGTGCAGGAATGCGTTGGTTTGGGCTTGATGTTGTCCTTGTTTTTCCCTTCCTCAGATGGGGTCCATCCTCAGATGGGCCCTAACGCTCAGCTGTCCTTGGGAAACGCCGACGCGTCTCCGCCATTCCCCGAGGAATCTCTTCCGCCTTCTGTCGGCCCGTCCCCAATGGACCTTGAAAACTCTGCTGACAGCAGCACGCTCCTTGTCCTACCAGACACTCCCTTAAGTGAAAGCACGCTCTCGGAGAGCCTGGCTGGCACCCACCACAGCCACTGTTCTCTAAATACCATTGTATAAAAGGAAACACAATCAAAACGAAAGACCACCCCCCTCCACCCACCCACCACCCACCCCCGTCCCACCACCCATTAACTGCCAGTCAGCAATAAACGTTGGGCAGCTTCTTGCCCGGCCGATGTACAAAGGGGAACGCTGAAATTTCACGGACTGAAAGTTCAGAAATAAAACTCCCATGTCTGGCTTTTTCAGATTCTCCTTTTGAGTTTAGACTTGGCCTGGGCAGTCACGTCCCGTTCTTAATCTTACCCTCTTCAGAAGAAGAAGAAGAAGTAGAAGAACCAAGTTGTAAAGACACCGTTCGTACGTTTGCTTTTTTTTAATCTATCTCTTTAAAAAAAAAGAGGCGAAGATGTCCCAGTTTTTAATTTCTTTTTTTTTTTTTAAAGTGGAGGAAAATTATGGATAGATTTTTTTTTTAGGGGGGGGGCGAGGGGGAAGGGAGTATTGTCCATCTCGCCATCCTGTAAAATCATGGGAGAAGGAAGACCAGGCGGTGTAGTAACGCCTCGAATGCCAAGGGCGTTAGGATCTTCCGGGAACACAATGCAACTGGTCAGTGTTGGCCGTCTTGCTTTACCAGTCTTTGATTAATCCTTCAAGTGCAGAAGACTAGCATGTTGGGTTGGTTGGGTATTGCTGAACGGTGTGCCGGGACCATCGTCGTTTGAAATAACGAACCCAAGGGAAGAAAGAGACGAGAGCAGTGGCTCCATGCAAGTCATCGTCTTCACGTGGCTTCCAGTCCTGGTTTCAAAGAAGAACTTCCGCTTGTTTGCATCCTGGAAGTAAGCATCAAATCGATCCGGTTGCTTCGCCGGGACACGTTTCAATACTTGACTGGGTCATCTCAGCTCAGTGACTTGTACATGGCATTCCTCCTCTGGACTTCTCTTTATTATAAATTTGGTTGTTGTTTTTTTTTTGGGGGGGACGGACTGAGTTGGTGTGCGGGATAATAATGATTTCAAAAGGGGGGGAAGAAAAATTGTGATTGGACCAATCAAGTCCGCCTTTCGTTGGCTTCTATCTCTGTTTGTTTTGCTTTTCGTTCTCGGTAGTTTAGGTTTCAAGCTTTCTTTATCGTGCAGGACTCATGCGACGCCTTATAGAAGAGGAGACAAGCAGGGGAAAATACTAATAATTCGAGGGTTGGTGTGTAGGTGGGAGGGATGGAAAAAAAACCCCGTACAGACTCACAAAACATAGCGGAAAGCTTTCCCATTCGTTCCTCTTGATCTGTTTGGCGTTTGGAATTTGGACCTGTTTTGGAGATGGAGGAAGGTGGGCATAATTCAGTAGTGGTCTGGTTTGAATCTCTTGAGCAAGGATGTCTGGAAGGTCCAAGGATCTGTCCTTTCGTGCTTCTTCCACTCACCCTTCCTGCCGAGAGATCTTGGAGAGAACTCGCAAACGTTGAGTCGATTATGACCACCTCGATCCATCGCCGGCACCGTGCCTCCTGAGTAAAACCAGACCCAGGTAAACTTTACTTTCCGGTCCTTCATCCATCGGTGTGTTCCTGTTGCCTTATGAAAGGCAGGAGGCCTAGAAGGACAGGAGAAACACATCCCATGGGTTCAGTGCTTAAGTGTAACAGCGTGCCTTCTCCGTTCAACCTTTTCTCTCTCTCATTCTTTCTTCTGCATTTTGTTATCTATCCCAGTGTAATAATATCGGTGGTTAGGGTTAGCTTTTGGGCCGTTCTAGGAGAGAGTTCCAGCTTGGCCAATAGACATTCCAGGCTTACCTGGCAAGAAGACCGCGGATTTAATCTTCCACGTGTCCAGGGATCGCTTGGGAAGACTCCAGCCTGGAAGGCGGGGTCTCCCATCGGTGGTGGACTTCAGAGACCCTAAAGTGGCTCGGTAGAAAAGGAGCCCAGTTGCACTTAACATCGGTTGGTGATAACTTGCTTGCAAACGATCACGAATCCGTTAGAATCTCATTTTACGGTACCCCAATCGCGTTGCTAGGCCTTTGCATCTAGATCAGTGTTTCTCAACCTGGGCGATTTTGAAGATTAATAATTGAATGTAATAACATTTCTATACCTCCCCCTCTCCTGAAGGACTCGGGGCGGTGCACAGCCATTTAAAAACACAAAATTATAACAATTCAAAATACAATTCAAAATAAATTAAAGTGGCCAATTAAAACCAAATTTTGGAACGTTAACAGTAACAATTTAAAATTACCAGCCAATAAAACCAATTTAAAACCAATTTAAATGTTATTTAAGATGTTTGGACTCCCAGCTGGCTGGGGAATTCTGGGAGTTGAAGTCCAAACATCTTAAAAGACTTAAAAGTCACCAAGGTTGAGAAACACTGATCTAGACAATGATTTCCCTCGGAAGCTGTGACAGATAACAGCTGAGGTGGAACTCCACAATTCCGTTTCACCGACCGCTTAGATCTCGCCCCACAAAATTTGGAAGTCTGGTTTCAGCTCCACCCACCCACCCACCCCCAAAAAGAGAAGTCTTCTCACCAACCTCAGAGGCACCAAGGCGACGTCTTGCGTGACAGACACAACAGTTTTGCCCAGAGTAAGCCAGACCTGAAACTTCGATCTCTTACTCTTTGGAGGAGCGTGGGACTGCCGCAGGATACCGGAGGAAAACCGATCTCGTGGATTTTCCCCATTCTTCCTTTCCTGCTTCCTGGCGGCTCAGCCTGGACACAAAGCTGTGTTTTTCTCTCTTTCCTTTTCCCCAAAATCTTGAGGTCAGAATTGTGGATCGAGGGCAGGTGCTGAGCGTTTCTGAGATATGGGAAAAAAATTAGAAGAAATAAAAAGCGGGTTTTATGTGCGTTTTTTAGCACGCTCATCAGTTTTATACATTGGTAGGTACGGACTTCTTTCTTTGGTTTTTATATATACGGTATATATATATGTAAGAGTGAATGGGCTTGGGTGATTGAGAGTTTATGGGAAATGTTTTTTAACTTCGGCAACCGGGTGAGGACTGCAACTCCCAGAATTCCCCAGGAAGGCTGGGGAATTCTGGGAGTTGGAGTCCTTCCCTTTTAAAAGCTGCCCAAATGGAGAAACCCTGGTTTGTGATCTTGAGCAAAGCACAAGAACGACACGGGATTGGAAGCTGATGACCAAGGTTACTCATCCATGTTAAAAGGATATGAATTTTTTAGGGGGGGGGGGTTGTGGAATTAGGCAAATACAGAACTAGTGGTACTGTTTACATTTTGAAATGGCAAACCTTTTAATGTACATATGAAAAAAAAAGATATTTTCCCTAAAATCAGTTACGCACCAGGTTATTCTTTGGTTCGTTGTCACATCCTCACCAACGTGAGCATTGATGGCTGCCTTAAAATTCCCCCGTGGAAATAAATTTTAAATATGCTTAACGTACCTTCCCATGGGGATGGTTGGGGTATGGTTCACACCCTGTCTATTGGCCGAAGCTCACTCTTGGCTATAGCATGCCATTTCTTACTTAACTTTAAAATTTTCTTAATTTTAATTTCTTAAATTTTAAAAGGTTCCTTTTCCATCTCAACCAGCTTCATTTGACCAAATGCCCTTTGGCATTTGATGTCTGCTTCCTAGAGAAGACATTTCTCCGTGGGTGGGTGATTTTGGGGTTTCTTTTCTTTTTTTCTCATAGTTTAGAGGTCAATGTTCCCCCAACTCAGTAAAACCTGGTGGTTTGGCCTGAACATATTTTTGGTGGTTTTTTTTTTTTTTTTTGAAAAGCATTGCTGCATTGAATCCAAGTCTTTGTTTGTTTGCCACCCTCAAATGGGTCCGGTATCCTAATAAAAACAAAGAGATAAGATTACGGTACTGTAGAGCTGTGGTTAAAATATACCCTTCATTTCAGCCAGGCTGGTACAGGTGGAGAAAGAAGTAGAATGGATTGTCCAACTTCTAAATATCAGGAGAAACGAACTAAATTTCATTTCAACCAGGCTGGTTCAGGTGGAGAAAGAAGTAGAATGGATTGTCCAACTTCTAAATATTAGGAGAAACAGACTAAATTTCATTTCAGCCAGGCTGGTACAGGTGGAGAAGGTGGATGAATTGTCCAACTTCGGAAGATCAGGAGAAATGGACTAACTTTCATTTCAACCCAGATTTGTACAGGTGGAGGAGAAAGAAGTAGGATGGATTGTTCAGCTTTTAAATATCAGGAGAAACGGACTAAATTTCCTTTCAACCAGGCTGGTGGTACAGGTGGAGAAAAAAGTGGGCTTTATTGTCCACGTTCCAAGCTTTAGTAGAAGTGAACTAAATCGGTACTATTTGGTGAGAAACCACTGTTTGCCCATTCAATCCGTCCACCTTTCATTATTTTGATTCCCACCACCCCCCTGTAAAAAATCAAATGGCTTATTGAAACCAGAAAACCTTCCTTGCTCCAAGGCTGTAGTAGGAAAGATAGACTTGGAAAACCTGGGGTCAGCCATTGGGTCGAATAAATAATGGAGCTCTACAGATTTGAGCTCCAGATAAGGCCCGTTCAGATGTGCCCAGCTCGCTCTTAGCTACATCATGCAAAATTTTCTGTATGCTTGGGGAAGGGCCATGGGTGTGCATGCGTGAGCGAGTGTGCCAATCCGTGAATCACTGCTTTTTTTTTTAATTTTATTCGGGGAGATTATTTTCGGCTGAATTTGCCAGTCTCGTGGTGTCGGTTTGTGGCTGAATTGAAACTGTGACATGTGTGTGTAAAAAAAAAACATTAAAGGGGGAGGAAAACGAAAAAAATAAAATTAAGATTTTGATATTTCATGGAAAGGTATGCAGAAATGGGATTTGATACTGTAATAAGTTGGTTTTATGTTCTAATATTTTGATTTTTTTTTTTTAAAGGGTTTTATTCCGGGAGAAGGGTGGGGTTTATGGGACACTAATCTTTTTTTTTTCCTTCCAAGATGCTGTGAGAGACATTCCATCTAGATGCCAAATAAATTGTGTTTTGTTGAGAGGACTCTACCTTCAACTTTTGTGTGTATTTATTCTAAGGGAAGGTTATTTTACATGTCACAGTTACAGAAATCTCTGCCAGCAGCCTTGGTTTCTGTTCCAAGATGGGACAAACTCCTGGATAAAAATGAGAAAAAAACCTGATCTGCTATCAAGCAATTACCTAGTTTCCTCTTAATTGGAGGTGGACACAATTTTAATCGTATAATTTTTTCTACCTTGGAGAGCTCCTGCAATACCCTTGTTGTAACTGCAGAGGGCAGTGGTTTCAAATACGTTCTTAAGCTACCAAGTTCTGTATGATTTTAAAAAGAGATCCCTGTAAATGAAATAAAGGAACATGGCAGATTTTTGACCCAATGCTGTCTTGGGATTGCGGAACCGAGAGCCAGAGGTGTGGGGAAAAAATTAAGGGACGTAAAGGATTCTCCTTGGAAGAATGAAACCAGGAAAGGAGCAAACGGGAGAGATTTAAAGAGAAGAAATTACATGGTCTGATGACGGAAGGAAGGCTGAGAAAGAACCTCAAACAATCCCTCTTTTGATTTTGTTTAGTATGAATTGGGATAGAAAGAAATTTGGGACAGTTTCAAGATTCTTTTAATACATCTACAATAATAAATTAGGGTTCCTTCCCCCCATCCCCTACCCCCATGATGGCGAACCTATGGCATGGGTGCCACAGGTGGCACGCAGAGCCATCTTGCTGGGCACACAAGCTGTCGGCCAACTTACCTCCAGCTAAGCATGCACATGCGATTGTGCATGCACGTATGCACAACTACAGAGACCCAGCTGGTTTTCGGGCATCCGCTGTGCATGCGCGCAATTGCAGCAGGAAATCCATCTGGTTTTCAGAGCTCTCCTGCGCATGCACACGCAATTGCTCAGGTATGCATGTGCCTGCATGCAGCGCATGTGTATTACACGTACAAAAGCTGCATGCATGCGCAGATGGTGCAGTTGCACATGCAGGGCATGTGGAGGAGCCGCACGCAAATGCGGATGGCATGCGCAAAGTACGTACTTTTCGGCACTCGGTAAATAAAAGGTTCTCCACCACTGTTCTATCCTATCCTACGCTATCCTATCCTTTAAAATAGTATGGTTTGATGAACGATGACATAACCGTTTGCAATTTCCTACCTGTTGATGCAGTTAAAAATTCAAGGGTCAATCTGCGAATGATGCATTTTCATGGTGTTTGGGCTGAAATTGCAAAGGTTGACTTATCTGTGATTAAATATCGTAAATGTTTTGCAACTGCAAAGCAAGGAGTCAGATGCCATTTAGTTTAAAAGCAGGGTTTTGAGCTCATTCTTACCTCTGTGGCAGACTGAAGGACACTTGTGATTTCGACATCCTAACGTTCGACCGCAGACTTGGTCACACGACGGACAATTTCCAGGACAGCACTGTATCAAATATATATGTTTTTAAAATATAGAAATTGCTATATGAAAGTGCAAGTCTATCCAGATTTCCCTGAGTAAATGCTATTATGTACAGCAGGACTTAGCTCTGAGCAAGCATCCATATATATTCTTTTGAGAGCAGGCATCAGAGTTCCATTTTTTAACGTGTGCCAGTAGTTCACAGAAAAAAGTGATAATAAAGGTTATCTTACCTTATCTTTTCCTAATATATTCTTCTTCCTCCTCCTCTCTCCCTTGTATTTTTTCCAGCATATTTGTGCATGCAATCACATGGTTTCATAAAAGCGAATGTAAACATTAAATTTCTAAAACACAGTACTCATCTGCAACATTTACCTTTCTCTTGCACGGGTGTTTCTGACAATCCCGTATTTTTGTACATTTGGTGTCACAAAGGTATGGTTTATGGCAGGGCATTTGCTTCATATGCTTTCCACAACGACACTGCTTTTCAACTTCCTATCAAGGTACAATGGAAAGAAAATAAAGCTGACATACATTATGCATGTCGAAATATAGTTACCGTCTAACTGATAATTGGATGACGTGTAAAAATAACCCTTTAGGGGAAAAATGAGGTTAAAATAGTCTCACAACTGGAAAAAAAATCTATATAATTAATTCTATACAGTTATTTTATTTTATTTATTATTTATTTACCTCAGTATAGTACTTTGGAATAACCTCTCTGTTACCTCAATTTCTGGGAAAAATAATAGCGTATTGGGATCCACTTTTACTGATTGTGAACCAGTTAGTCACACACTGTTCCTGTATTGTTCAGTATGAATGCCATTACAGGTAATCCTCGACTTACGACCACAATGTCCCATTTTACGACCTTTCTTATCCCAGTTGTTAAGTGAATCACTGCATTAAGTCAATATCATGGTTATTAAGTAAATCTGGCTTCCCCACTGACTTTTATTTTCAGAAGGTTGCAAAATGAAATCACATGACCCATAAATATGAGACAATTGCCAAGCATCTGAATTTTGATCAAGGGACACGGGGATGCTGCAATGGTCGTTAAGTGTGAAAAACGGTCATAACCAACTATTTTCAGTGTCGTCTTACCTTGGAACGGTCACTAAATGAATTGTTGTAAGTCCAGGATTACCTGTATTTGGATCAGCTTTGTTTAATGTTTATGCTCCTAAACATTCTCCCCAAGCCATTTTCACATAATTAACTTCAAATTCAAATTTTATTGCTCACACACACACAGTCATACATGGTACGATATGTAGTGAAATGCTTACGCAACCGCAAGTAAGTTAGGCAAAATGGGAGGGGAGGGGAGGAATAAGTTGGGAAGTGGGGAGTGAGGTAGAATCATGGTTTTGTTATAGTCCTGAGTGTTCTTGTGGTTTCTGATTTATTAGTGTTCGTATTGCCTGTGGAAAGAAGCTTTTCCTCATTCTTTCTGTGTTTGCCTTTAGTTAATTACTTGGGAATTATCTTGGTTTTGAACAAAAGAAACTGGAAACTACAAGATGTGGAAGCCGGCTGGATCAGACCAAGAAATAATGGAGATAGGAAGTGAAGTGCTTGTACTCAATGAGAAGCGGCTGTGTAAAGGAAAAAGCATTTCGTGCCTCAGGAATACACACCGAGAGAAGATCTTTCGAAATAAAGCAATGCAAATCTATTCAAAAGAACCTACATGGAAAGAAAATGCTCACCTGTCTACAGATTTCGCAAGCCCCTCGATGGCAGCGTTGTGAACATCTATGAATCTCACATTCAAGAACTTTGTCGCAACTATCTCCACAAGTAGGCACGTCTTCAGTACACGGCAAAGAAAATTCTAAAATAAAAGCCAAATGGAGACCATACAAATTGCTGTGGTTTAATATACAGAGGAAAATGCAAGGTTATTATTTTCACGTGTTTTTGCATTTATCGAAAAGAAATACATTTATTTCTTTTTTAAAGAAATTATTTAAATTTAAAATTTAAAATTTGTTTTTAAATTGTTATATATCTGTGTTTTTAAAAGGCTGTACACGGCCTCAAGTCCTTCAGGAGGGAGGCAGTATAGAAATAAAATAAATAAATAAATAAAATAAATATTGCTTTTAGACATGGTATTGTTTTGAAAATCTTGGGTTGTTTTTTTTTACACCTTTGATCAAATGTGTAAATAGTACCAGGCAGAAGTGTTGGGCATCACTTACAGCTACTTTTCAATAACCCAGTTCTTTTTAACTACTTTCATTTTTTCTATCTTTTGCTCGTTCTTCACGCAATTCGAATCACAACTGTTTTAGGAAAATTGTATCACTCCAATAACTTGAATAAAAAGACAGTGGAGAAGGAAACTTACTTGATTTCCCACAAGGACAAGACCTTTTCCCAGATCTGGGACATTCTCCACAGGAGCCGCCATGACAAATTTGTTCACAGATGTGATAGCCACAAAACAAGGTTCGGCCACAAATCTTGTGAGAAAATACACATAGCAATTGCAGTTAAGGGAGACAGAAACGTCTCAAATATAATTCAACAAAATGCAAGAAGAAAAAGGAAATCCTCACGTAAGTTAGTACGAGGGCTATCCACAAAATAGATTACGTTTTGCGATAGGAAAAAAAAACAAAGTGTAGGGAAAAAAATTTATTATATACACTTGACACTTAAATACTACTTTCAACATATTCACTGAACAAATTGAGGCACTTATCATAGCAGTGAACAAGCTTTGTAATTCCATGTTCATAAAATTCAGCCGCCTGAGACTTGAGCCACTCAGTCACACCCGCCCACAATTCCGCAGTTCATCATGAACGTTCGGCCATTTTTAAACTTAATGCACCATTGGCGCACTCCACCTTCAGTGATGATGCTGTCCCCGTACACTTCACA
>JAEANM010029386.1:0-10193 GCA_017656035.1 Myanophis thanlyinensis | reverse complement strand
TAGATAAAATTGGGAACATCTAAATGAAAAGAAGAACTAGGGTGATATGATAGCAGTGTTCCAATATGGGGCTGCCACAAAGAAGAGGGGGTTAATCTATTCTCCAAAAACCCTGAAGCCAAGACAAGAAACAACGGATGGAAACTAATCAAGGAGAGAAGCAACCTAGAACGAAGGAGAAATTTCCTGACAGTGAGAACAATTAATCAGTGGAACAACTTGACTCCAGAAGTTGTAAATGCTCCAACCTTGGAAGTTTTAAAGAAGAGATTGGTCAACCATTTGTCTGAAAATGTATAGGGTAGAAGACTGCCGTCTCGATTATTCTGTTAGTTTCCTATATCTCTTTAGGCTTTTGATGCTCTGCTGATCCTTATTTTATAGGGTGACCATCAGCAAAAGGATAAGTCATGGTCAGTTTTATTGCTTTCAAATAAAATGTTCACTTAGAGTTATTCATGTCCGTATGGAATAATTCAACACAGCCTAATTTCTCTACTTTATTGAAACTTATATAAATGCTTTTTCATGAGCTGTATGTTACCTTGCCCATCAGATTACATTTTATGACTACACACACCAGCTTCAGATGTTTTACGATTTTATTTCTTGTTAATGGTTTTTCTAGATCTCTCCACAAATGATTTTTAAGCCTATAGAGCTGTAATTTCTTGTCTCTCTTGAAGTATTTTTAATGTAAAATAATAATAATAACGTAAGGTGCTTTCCATTCTCAAACTATTGATGAAGGGCCTCTGTTCAAGGAAGCTATAATGTGTAACACTGCACATTAAATAAAGATATTCAAAAATCCACCATGGCAGTAAATCTATTCTAGCCATAGCAATATCTCCAGAAAAAAAATATTTCAATAACTTGAGATGAAACTATGTAATTAAAAAATAAAATTGTTTTGTAATGCAACACTCCTTGTTTTGGGACTATTTGTTTCAGTTTAGTGCAGCAGTTTCATTCTCTAGTTTAAATGTTCACTACAACATGAACAAGCAGGAAAGAGAGGTAATAAACATTGGCTTGCTATATTTTCTGTTTTGGCACTAGTGAAAATGGACTCTGACTATTCCCTTCTGGTTGTCTGAACTGATAAACCTTAACTGTTTTATTTATTTATTTATTTACTGCAACTTATGTGCTGTTGCAATCCAACAGGATTCTAACTACAACAATACCAATAGCACTTAGATTTATATACTGCTTTATAGTGCTTTTTAGCCCTCTCTAAGCGGTTTACAGAGTCACCATATTTCCCCCAACAGCTTTGGGTCCTCATTTTACCCACCTCGGAAGGATGGAAGGTTGAGTCAATCCCTGGTGGGATTTGAACTGCCAAACTGCTGGCAGCCAACAGTCAGCAGAAGTAGCCTGCAGTACTGCACTCTGACCACTGCGCCACCAAGGCTCTATGAACTACTATAGTACAGTTCAGGCAAGAAACCTTTAAATCCTTCTAGGATTTAAACTGTAGCTACTGTTAACCACAATTCTGGATCTGGATAATATGGCAGACAATGGTTAAGCAAGAGTTAAAGCAAAGTTAAGAAGCTTCCCAGTCTGTCACAGGCTGAAATCTTGACCCAGTTTATTCAAATATATACTTACTTATAAGCTAAACTATGGTTAATTGCAGTATACAGATCTTTCTCTAGAATGTCATCAATCACAACCTTTAAAAAAAATAGCTAAACTAGCAGTAAATTACTAGCAATAAATAAATAAATCCCAAAGAAATATTAACCAATAATGTGATTATAAAGATGTTTATCAGTCTCCTAGATTAAGTATTCACATACCTCTTGAACAATGTGAATGTGTGAAATTCCTTTCATTGGAGAGTAAAACAATAAACCGTATATTATAAAATGAAACAAAACTTGTTTATTTCAGATCATTACAGTAGTTCATAATCAAATGGACCCTTTCCTTTGTTTTTATTTTTTATTTTTCCTGAAAGCTTATTAAAAAATCAGAATCAGCTTCCAGATTAATTGCCTGTAACAATGAATGGAAATGGGAATATAAATAAAAGTAATTTTATCATCATACCAAAGTGCTATTTTTCTTTCTCTCAGGATGTGAACTTTATATTTTTCACCTGGAAGAACATTGTCATGTTTAACTGACAGACATCCAAAGGTGATTATGATTGAGCGGAGCATAAGGAATATCTACACTATGGCAGCAAGAATGGAGAGAATCTAGAATGTTCTGGATGGCTGGGGAACTGTACAGGATTATTGAGCCATCATTGGCAAGCTGGAGTCTTTCTGAGGTTTTTTTTTTTTGGGGGGGGGAAATCATTATTTCCCCGGGGCAATTGAAGAGATCATTAGTTAGAATGACAGTTGGTAGAACACCAGAGAGTATCTACTTGTCCAATTTTATTGCATAAGTTTTCATTTTAAACACATGGACAGTTTACATTACAATCTGCTCATTGGGTAATGCAAGATGTAAAGGCTCTATTGAAGGAGAAAAAGGCCTCTCCTAGTCTATTATTAATCCCATCCTATCTCATAGGGTGATGTCATTGTCCGTTCCAGGTTTTAAATTTGCACACAGAGTTGTTAGCAGCAGTAAAATTCAGCCGGTTCTAGCAGGTTCACTAGAACCGGTAGTAAATTTTCTAAGCAGTTTGGAGAACCAGTCGTTAGAAGAAATCTCCTTTTGTTTTTGTTTTTTCCACTTTATAGGGTTAATCCTGTAAGAGAAGGCAGGAAAAAAAAAACATCCTGGTGTTGTTTCTAGCCTAATCTTCATTGCCCTGCTTACAGAAACTGCCCACCCAGTCATATGACACCCCCCCAGCCACGCCCACCAAGCCACACCTACAGAACCAGTAGTTTAAAAAAAATGAATTCCACCACTGGTTGCTAGGTGAGAATAGAAATTTACTCAATAGATAACAGCAGACAGAGAAAGGAATATAAATCCAGAATTTCTGGGGAAGAAAGCTTTCCTGGACAGTTTTGGTTGTTAGTCTGTTTCCAATCTTTAAGAGAATTAGATGGGACTTTGGAGATCTAGTCCAAACAGAAGTCCAAGCAAAAGATCCTGTATGGTTTTGTAAAAAATGTCTGTCCAATCTCTTCTTAAAAATCTCCAGTGATGGAGCACACACAATTTCTGGAGGCAAGTCATCCACTAATTAATTGTCCTCTCTATCAGGAAATTTTTCCTTAGTTCTAGGTTGGCTCTGTCTTTGATAAGTTTCCATTTGGACTATTGGAGTCAGAACATTTATTTTTGTCCTAATTGTTCCATCTCTTCTCCACCACAACCACATTTATTTTTTTTAATCTGACACATATTCTTTTGTTATAGAATGCACTGATATCCTACTGACACATTAATCCAATGTAACAGTGGATACTTTTATTAAGTACTGTTACTGCTCACCATCTACTCTTATTTCTGTGGGCAGTAATAAAGAAATGGAACAGATGGAGTCAAGCAGAAGTGCAGTCTTATATTAACTTTAGATAGCTCTTCCCGGCACACTTCAGAATATCTGCAATTTAATAACCCAGCAAATATTGAGCAAATTTCTCAATTAAAGTATGTGCTGGTGACAAAATAGTTTAAAACAAATGGAAACACGGAAATATTTCTTGTTCGCTTGAACAAGTAAGATGGGCAAATATTAACATTAGTTTCAAACATGAATAATTTTCTATCATCATCCAGGGTTTCAGATGATCCAGAGGTTTGACAAGTTTATGTTCACCTCCACTGAACAGGAGGGTAAAGGCCAATAGAGAATCAGTGTTAATGGCCATTAAAGTATGGGATTCTGTACCAATTTATCTGAGGCAAATGTCACTGAGTTAACTGAGAGTTGATTCTGATTAGATATGATTCAAGTACAGACTTGAACTGTACTCTACATTTTGTGAAGGTTTTAAAGCCAGATATCTTGAATATGTTTATGATACTTCGGGATGGGTTCATTCTGATTTCCTTCTTTCAGGTTAAAAGTAGCTGTGGTTTGCTTTGATATAAATGATGGCCAGTATTACAAAACTAACAGCAAAAAAAAAAAAAATGATATGGCTTTCCAAATCATAGATCGTTTTGGAACCAGTAGCATTTATGTGTAACCCTATAGTATTTTTGTTTGACTAACCACAATGTGGTGTTTGAGGTCTCTATGTGTGTTGGTGGTTATTATATTTGTTTCCGAGTGGATAGACTGATCGGGACAACTAGAGATCATCTGGATTCATCAACCAGCAGGAACTGGAAGTGTAGCACTCAGTGGCTCCAGAGGAACTTTAATACCTCAGATAACACCGGATGCCTTGGAGAGATATCAGAAAAGAAGGCTGGCATATAGGCATAGATAAGGACAACAACTTAAAGAATGATGATGTATGATGTATGGAGATTAGGAGATGTACTGTGGAAAAGTTTGGGATCATCAGAAGTTATGGTGGCTTTCGACCAGGACAAATGGTCAACAGGGCACCACGAAGATAGTGTGGAGGCTTAAAGGAACAAGATATGCCATGAAAAGTCATATTCTTCCTATCATCCAGATGCATTTGGTAGGACCAAGGTAGCTGCTGGACTGAGTGCTGGTCAGATAAGGCTAGTGAGATTAGTGCTGTCAGAGACCCCATGAGTTGGCTTATCTATTGTTGTCTCCAGTGTTAGGATGGTCCTTTGATATGGATTGAATTTGTTGGTACCTAAGTTCCCTGAATGGCTTTTGCATGGAGAAATTTCTAATTTTTACATCGGGTTTTTAATTATGACCAGCCACCTAAATTAATTTTGTTTTTAAACTGTTATTTACTCTGTGTTTTTCTTAGATGGCTGTACACCACCCCAAGTCCTTTGGGAGAGGGGGCAGTATAAAAATTAAATTAAATAAAAAAAAATAAATTAAATAAATAAATAGAAAGAAAAAAAAATAGGCAATGGAGTTCCAGAAAGAACCTAGAGAATCTTGGAGTGGAACAGATATTGATGGGTTGGGAGCTGCTTTTGGTAACTAAAGATTTGAACCACCCAATTGGCATATAGGGGTTCTCTGGATGGATACCATTGGCACCTTACTTTAGGATATGGGAAATGGGAATTAGTTGCCTATCATTTACTTGGTATATATACAGTGGACACATTCTGATCACTTCAATTAAACAATGCCATCTCAAGAGATCTAGGAAGAAAGTCTTCTTGATGGCTTATTTCTTTCAACTTATTTGATCTATAAAGATCTGCTTTAAAAAAAAATTCATCTAACAGGATTGGGGTAGGGTAATTGTCAAGGTATTTGGGTGGTGTTGTTTTTTGTGTTGTGTAGTTGGTTTTCTACTTAGTTGTATTCTTTTTGATATATGCTCTTTCTCTTAATTGTAAGCCAGCCAGAGCTGTTGAGAAGTTGGGCAGCGTCAAAATTGTATTGAATAAATAACTGGCCTGCTTTTCCCTTTGTGCTAAATACTTCCATTATCAAAGTGATCTGGGATGTTTACCCAAAGCAAACAACTTTGTGGTTTAATGCAATGACTGAAAGCCAGCCATTCTGCTGCAGTTGACAAATCATGGGTAGGATCTTTGCACAAGTTCTTATAAAAAGTCATCCTGAGAGAAAAGGTTAGCAAATGGGAAGGGGCAGTGGTCAAAATTATTCTAATTGGTGATTTGTTTGCATATTTTAAAACGAGATATACCAAAACCGATACATTCGTTTCAGTAAAGTAGACACTGATGAAACTTAAAAATGTTCTACAGAACTCACATTATACTCAAGGGTTGAAATTATATCTGAATTTCATACTTCCCAGCACTTTTGATAGTTCAACATTTTAAGGAGAGAAGCTTCTCAAAATCCGTTGTTATTAAGGGATACCAAGTCAGTATTTAAACGTCAATAAATGATTATTAGTAGTATGAAACAGAGACTGCAGCATTTTTTTTTTAATCCTCTGGGATATTTATGCAGTTGTATATTTCATAACCCAATGTCAAACCTCTGCAATAAACAGAATTTTCTTATCAAGCTGAGCAGACTCTGACTCATTGTGGAAGATAAAAAGAAAAAGGGAGGCAGGGTGTAACTGTTTCAGATTAGAGTTTACTGTAGCGCATTTCCTTTTATTATTGCCTTATTATCAAGGGAACAAAATAGCCATCCTGTATATAAATCAGCTTTAAAATGTAGATCTGCTATCTCTTTTTTTCTTTTTCTTTTTTCATACAAAAAAAACCCTAAAAGTTAGAGGGCATCAGAATGGGAAAAGGGAGGGTGTAACAAATCATTAATTTCTGCAGTTCGCTGTTTTTACCCTTTTAGTTTAAATTAATTTGCATGAAAATCAAACAGTAATTAGATGAGATATTCCATAGAGTTCATGCACCACCGTGTACACTATCCGATACCATTAGTAAAAAAAGATAAGAATAGACAAAGAAGATTTTCTCTAAACAAATGCAAGGCAGTTAGTGTGATTCGTCTAACTTGAATATACAGAGAAATCTACTTTTTATCTAAAACTTTTTAACCTGCAGGGAAAAAAAAAAAACAAGTTTGGACAGAAAGAGCAAAAAATTCAGTCTCTTGAGTTCTTTTTTTTTTTTTTTTTATCTAGACTTGAAGCAGATTCCATCAACAGTAACCAGTCAAAAACCATCAATATCATAAAATAACAGCAACATTCACTATTACATTCAATATCCAGCGGTCACTGTTCCACAGGAAGGAAGACCATGACTGATAAGATGTTTATATTAAGTTTGAATAGATGGTAGTGGAGAGACTTTTGTTGTTTGGGAAGTCTCAACTGGTTTACCAAGACTCAATAGATGGGCAGTGACGATGAAGTATTGAATCATAAGATGCTTTAAAAGTGATAAACAGCAGCTTGAATTGCACCTGACAGCTACCTGACAACCAACACAGGTCCCATAATGATGGTGACACAAGACCAAACCTAGGTATGTCAAAATGCCAAGCTCAAAGAATTCAAAGAAACCAAGAATTCAAACCTGACCTCTGTGTAATTCTCCATTATGGCAAAGCTAAGTATACACATTGCTTTTCAAATCATCTTCGGCTGCTCCAGCTGATACTTACGGGTGGATATCAAAAAGTAGTTGTCCCAGAGGGTAAATTGCAATAGTCTAAGTGTGAGGTGACAAGGTTGTGGGTGCTGAATAATTTCTGAATGTTTGCAGTGGGCAGTGTATGCATAAAAGATTTAGGAAGATTTCACTTATTAGATTGGTCTTTGTCAATCAAGCTTAACAAGCTAAGTTTGATTGGGTTGCTTTTGAAAAAAAAAAAACATAAATCTAGGAAAGAACTGAATGTATTTTTCTAAAAATTAAATTCTGGTTCACCAAGCTTTGTTAAATATCCTTTGTTAAAATATTTAACCTAATTTGTGAACTCAGCCAGTGTCTGTTATATTCAGAAACTGTCTGACAAACAATACAGAGGATTACCAAATTCTCTTCCTCCTCACCCCCCCAAGTCTCAAAGCTGTAGAGTTCCATTATATACAAAAGTACTCTTCACATCCCTCTCCCTTCTCTTTCTCCGCAGTGTAAATGCACCAGTCACAAAAGAGCAGATGTTGCTCTGAGTCAGAGTAACAGGAACTGTACTAAAATTTGAACAATCCCTTTTTTTTTAAAAAAAAATAATAATCTAATTTTCATTTAGATTAGTGATAACCAATTTGGCCCAAGTGAGTGAAATCCAGAGAATGTCTCACTTAACAGTCTTTTGGTTTTTTTGGCAATAATTTCAGTTAAACCCAGAACCAGTTTGGTGAAGGCATCAGAACAGAAACCAGGAGAATAACACACTGGTGGATACACTGTCTCCTGTACCAGTTATTTGTAGTTTCTAAAAAAAGTTTTCTACCCCTACAAAAGACCTTCTCTTTTCTATTTCATTTTCAAGTTTTTTTTTTTTAATTGTCTAAGGGTACCACACTTTAACATTATGGTTGAAACATGACAATAAGTCTTACTTATTTCACATTTTTCCATCACACTGAAACCTCTTCAGATGCTGCCTGCATGTTTTGCTTTCAAAAACGTTTCAGAGATAACCTAAAAATAAGTAAATACACTTCTCTTGGTTCTTCTTTTAGTCCATATATCCACACAGGTTCAAGACCCCAAAACAAGGTATTTGTTTTCCCCAGAAATGAGAAGTTAGATGTTAGATGTATGGTGGAAAATATGGGGAAAATCATGGTGAGCCCTCATTCATTTGAATTCACACTCCAAGCTTGAGAATAGTTCAAAGGCACTCATTCTTAGTTCTGCCCGAGATAAAAATAAACCATTGCATATTTTTTCCATACAAGTTCCTACTTAATTGGAAGAAAGATAATTATCTTTTGAAACTTCTTTCAATGGAAGAGAGGCATTCTTTTGGAATAGTGTTAGTTCATGAACTGAATTAGACATAGGGAATTGTATGTCTCAATGTTCTGCCTTTCCTTCTATACAGTCATATATCCAGCAGAATGCAGCTTCTTTGGGTTGGGCTATTTCCCATGACAAGAGACTATGTAGGAGCAAACTTCTCCCAAGTTGGGAAGATTGGTCAGGTTTCAGAATTATAAAAATGTAAAAGATATGCAACACAAATGTATAACAAATATTACACACTTCACAACTTAACATAATAATGTTTGTTCAGAAGTACCAGCAAAATGATGTTTTTTTTTTTTTAAAAAAATAAGCTTCCCAAGAGATGTTTTGGCAAGAGAAGAACGAAAGATGGGTTTTGACACCACTATAAGAGTGCACAGTTTCAAAGTGAACTCTTATCCATCATGAAGTTTATAACTCTAAGCCAGAGAATGTCAACAATCACTACTTTTAATATCCAGGCAAATTCTTAGGAAATGGGTTGCTGTTTAACATGTTTTTGCAGGCTAGAGATCATCTTGAAATATGCTTGAATAAGTGATAGGGAATAATGACACTGAAACCCCAAGAACTAAAGAAAAAAAATATATTCTTGTCACGATAACATAGTTGTACTCTCCAAACTATTAAGATCGTGGCAAGATCACAGTTTAAATCTCGCCAAATAGTTTCAAAATTTTAAGCTGAAAGCACAATTCCAAAGGATACAAGAAGTTCAAGCGCCAGTTAACATTTTAGAAAATTTGGCTACAGGCAGTTGACTGGTGGATATATTTTGAAGAACCATCTGTTTGCTCTACTTCAAGAAGATTATGTTTTTGTCTCAAGTCACATTATGTCTGATTTTCACAACCAGTTTCTCCCACTATGTAGTAACTTTGTCAACTCCTTCAGGGAATGACAGGCTTATAGGAACTGACCTTTTGAAAGAACCTTTATAGCCTATATATGTGTATGTATTTTGTAGTTTTAAATATCTAAAATTCTTTATTATAACAGCCCAATTCACTCTGGTGCCCTCCAGACTTGTTAGACTAAAATTCACAACATTTCACACATTTGCTGCCTCTTGTTTTGATGATTATATGCTAATTTTTATTAGACTTTGCATTTACACAGATAATTGAAGGGTATATAATTAAGATATCTGTTTCATCCTATTCTACAATCTCCTATTACCCACTCAGGTGGAGAAAGTTTTGCCATAGTAATTGGAATAATTCTTATGTATCCCAAGCAGGTACCAAACCGTACTGTTACATTTGTCATTTTCAACAAGTCCGGAATAGGGCTGTGCACAGCTTTGATTCAGGGATTAAATTTGAAAGCTATTTGATCTGTAACTCCAAACTGAACTGACTTTACACACGGGCAAAAATCAAACTTTTCATATCCCTTTTAAAAAATGCAGAAGATCAGCTTGACATGCTGAATTAGTTTGAGTCAACAGTTCAAACTGAATCAATAGTTCAAACTGAAGGGTTGATCTGAATAGGATCAACACTGATCTTCACAGAGCTGTAGCAAAAAACCATTTCTGGATCCCAAGAGATTCCCCATCTGGGGTCTGTCATGAAGGGGGAGGGAAAGGGGGGGAGACACCGTGGTTTTTTTTTTTCCTCTTTGTGTTTATGTTTCTTCCAGGAACAGTATAAGGAGAGGGGAAGGCAACTTGCCAAACCGAAAAAAATAAATTTCTTTCTGTCTTAGTCCTACTGGATTAAGTGGAATGAATTTACTTCTATCAGACTATGTTTTATGAAAAAAACAGTTGTGTG
>JAEANM010029385.1:0-10193 GCA_017656035.1 Myanophis thanlyinensis | reverse complement strand
TTTTATATAAATTTATTTTAAATTTTGGGGTTTGTTTTTAGTCATTTAAACTGAATTTTAAAATGATTTAATCAGCCATTTATTTAATTATTTAAATTGCTTTTAATTGTATTTTTTGTATTTATATTTGTTTTTGCTGGCTGTAAACCGCCCCGAGTCCTGAGGGAGAGGGGGCGGTATATAAATTAAATTAAATTAAATTAATTAATTAATTTTTTCATTGCTATTTCAGGCTAATATACTTTTACACTATTTTCCTGTTATGATATTTATTTACTTATTTAATTCATATAGCCACCCATTGTACAATCAAATGACTCTGAAGAGTGAATAAAAACCCAATACAATACATATCTAAAATCATTATTGTTAGCAAGTATTGAAAATATGTTAAAATACTAGGAAACAATATAAACAAGAATAATATATAAAGGGATGTTAATAATGGAGTCTCTTCACTAGAGGCATAACCAAGTTTTGAGGGATGTTCAGAAGTTAAAAATGATGAAACCATTCTCACTTCAAATATTTCAAGTTGGTTTTTTTTAATACTTAACCACTGTGAAATAATTCAGACAAAATTGACCATGAACCACAGTGGAAGACGCATTTCTGCATCAACTGCAAGAATTAATAAGTGTCCTTTAATCCCATCCAACTTTCCTCTATTGTAGTGGGTGATAAATAAAAATCTAAATCTAATAACAATTATCATTGGATGTTTCTGACTTAAGGGGAAAAACATGTTTATAGCTAATAACTAATTAACTCATTTTTATTCATGGGATGGAAACAAACTAAAGGCAATATCAGAGATGTTGCCAGGTCATATCTGTACTGTGGTTAAATGCAAGTGGGGAAATGCCCTGGTTGTGTAGTTTACATTGCTGTGTTTATTGTCAAGCTTATTATGATGTACTTTTCTGAAAACTTAGTAATTATCATGTTTAATGAACACTCAGTGGTATGGTTTTCACAGATACAGGTAATAAACTTTGCCACTGAGCATAATTGGGACTCTCTTGAAATTTATGATGGTGGTGATTTGACGGCACCAAGGCTTGGAAGCTTTTCAGGTATGTAGGAATCTATATCGACTTTTATTGGCCAAAACATAGATGCAAGTTACTCAAGTCTCTCTATTTCTTCTCTATGCACAATACGCTCTTGTGTGCCACCTCCTCCTTGTACCTTAATTAAAAAAATATTATAATAAAGAATATGAAATGCTTTGTATAAATTTATGATGTTGCTGAGTATTAGTATATTCTTTTATTGAATGCCTTTGAATATACAGCAACAGCTGTGCTTTATCTTAAGTGTTTAATTCATGTTATAAAAGTCTAGCTGTTGTAATTATGGATGGAATATGTCCATATAGAAGTTGACATGTAGTGAGGCAGTAGAACAATAGATTAATTCCATACACACTTGCAGCTCAGTTTTTATCTTTATTATGCTATACAAGAATACTTAAGTGAATAACAATCCTAATAAATTCACAAGTGCTACTCAAATAGAAAATATAGCATAATTATATTTCTATGAATTAACTAAGCACTATATGCTGAGATAAAATATGTTCCTAAAATTGCATTTAATCTAATGAGATTGTATTTAAAAGAGGATGTGGGAGATAAGAAATGTATATTCAATTTAAATTTATATTGAATTTAATATAATTTAAAAATATAGTTAGCAAAGCTAAAACATATTCCCATGTGGTTAATAATTATTATAGCATTATGTATACTTTTTTGATTCACCATGAAAAGATTCTTAACTTACATGTTGCTTCTTTTTAATTAATATGGATATATATTTGACTTTTGGTTTTCGTAGGTACCACAGTACCAGCACTATTGAACAGCACTTCCAATCAACTTTATTTACATTTTCATTCTGATATTAGTGTAGCAGCAGCTGGTTTTTACCTGGAATATAAAAGTAAGATGTTTAACATTATTTTGCCTGCTAAAATAATTTATAGTTCTCCTATTATGTAGTGCACAGTATCTATATGTGTTGCATGAAAACTGTGCAAACTATCATGTCTCTTAATCTGTTTATTTCTGGAGACAATCATCCATAAGTAAGCACTACGTTTATAACAACCCAAATGAATATTTTTGAGATTGAACAAAACCGGGAAAAATGGGGGGGAGGGTGTTGACAATGGTCACAGTTGTCTGGAAAATCTATTTCGCTGTGTGTTTTACTTACCACTATCATGTTGAGTTTCCCAAGTTTATATCTATTTATGAAATAGTATTGGTCCTATTGACATATACTGTAGAGAACAATTTTAAAATACTTCCATATGTCTGTTGAATTGTTGACAGATAATTGATATCCACATTATGTGCATATGCGTGCAGATAGAAGGGTGGGTGAGTGTAAGAAGAGAGAAAAAGAGTGTGGATGTAGGAGAAACTGACAACTTGTGGCAGAAATATTTATCATTTCTACATTGTTTGTAAAGTTATTCACACAGAAATAATATAATATCTAAAGGGATATCACATCCCAATGAAAATCAGTCTTTTTTTCAGAAAGTTATTTATGCACAACTTCTAAAATATTGTTTAGATTAATAACTTTATACAGTATACAGTTATCATATTAAAACACTTATTCTTTTCTTCAAAGTATTGTGTATTTGAAGTGCTTGTATAAGACGATTTAGACAATGATAAATGCACACAAATTCTACTAAAAATGAATTAAGATTTTAAAAATTAGGCTTTTGTTTTGAGATGTATCCTTTGAAATGCAGCCACCCATATGGATTTGTACAAGTCCAGATTTGAAAACATGTCACCTCACTTGCTGGAGCTTTATTGGTTGTTGATTTGCTTCCCGGTCCAATTCAAGGTGCTTGTTTTTTTGAGATATCATCTTTTCCATATTACATTTACCCAGCCCGTGAGGCAAGATATGTTACAGGTTCATTCTGTTAAAGAGGGCCATCTAATGGGATCTAGAAGACCAAAATGGTGGCTCTCTCCCTGTAGAACACCAAGCCCAGAAAGATGAGATTGGCTCCCATCTCGATAATCATTTGGAAGGCCCTGAAAATATGATTTTGCCAGTGGGCCTGGGGGACCATAGTGATACAGAATCCATCAAATGGTTTGTTTGATTGTGGAAGTTTTACTTCTGTAATCTGCCTAGAATCATTCTGAGTTTGGTAACCGTATAAATTTTCTTAATAAATGATATAATTAATTAATTAATTAAACCAGACTCTCACCTTCTTTCTACATAATATACTTTGCCTAATATCCAATTTAGTAATCAATATACTGTAGATTCCTCTAGAGTTTATCAATTCAAGTCAGCAACTTGATATATAATATTTGATAACTGAAAAATACTTTTCATTTTGCTGCTTTTATGCTCTTTTGAAATGTTTTCATATACCAGTAACTCATTCATATGCAATACCAGTTTTACTGTAGATATAACCTTAGATTTCTAATATATATTGAATATATATTTCTAAGGTTGAATATAGGTTGGGTTACCCAATGCTGCATTTTACTACGTAAAAATTAAGTTCCCTTGTAGAAAAACAATAAAGAACTTACATGAATTGATGTTTATTAGAAGTATGCAAATTAAGTCATTAAACATTCCCCTAGCATTGAAATCCATCTCCTCTTAATGAGCAATTATATGCAAGCAAATATACTGATAAGCACCAATGGAAATAGTTATAATTGGACTAATCACTATTATGGAATGTTAATGTGTGAAAAATTTTGGAAAGGCCAGATTTCCACTTTATGAAAAGTATTCAAACCAACTATTAGCCAAAGGAGATTTTAATTTTGTGCTTGAATTTCTCTATTCATTTCTAATTGTATGCAAAGCTTCTTCTAATTCATATAAATCAATTTACTAAAGACATTAATGCTACTAATGAGTGTGTGAATCTTAATGCATATGGATTGAGAGAGAGAGATAATAAATTATGATATATTTTAGAAATACCTGCTATTGCTATTCTCTGTACATGATTTGCCATCTGTTGATGTTCGTTTATATACTTGGGATTAGATCATTTCAGATGTATCTCACCATCATCATTATTATCTGTATATGTTTTACCTTTCCAAAAATGTCATTCAAGGACACTAATAGTGAAATAATCAGATACAATACAGATGAATTAAAAGTACTTTTAAAGTATAATACAAACAGTAAAAAACAACAACTGCATTGAAATATTTTAACCCAAATAGTCTGTTAATATATAAGTAAACACATAAATACCTAAAATAATGTTAGAATATTTTTGGCTACAACGACATCAGTGACAAAACACCCTTCTGAAAGCAAATAGATTAAGTATAAGTCAAAATTTAATAGGACATGTTATATTGCAGGTGTCATCAAGCAAGAATTTTCTGCTGAACCTTTTCCTGCAGACTCACAAGTGACTCTTAGTCCTAAAATCATTAATGACTTGCAAGGATAAAATAAAATCTGTGTTTTTAAAAAAGAATAGAAAAACATTGGCCTTGGTTAACAACTTATATACTGCTTTTTATACAATTGAAGCTTATAGAAGTTATAAAAGTTCTTCAAGAATAGATGCAAATAAAATTTGTTGTGATAATCTGACGTTGGGGCAGCAAATCAAGAACTAGCTATTATCAGATTCAGAAATTATGTAAACACCATGTGCTAATAATGAAATGATCAATAGCAATGTTAATTTTTAAGAAGAGAATCAGGCATATTTATGAAATAGTACCAAATGCTACTATTCAATTATAGTAAAATGCATGGAGTCATGGTAGATATGAAGATATATCTGAACATATCAACCTAGGGTGTAGCTGCTGTTAACAATAAGAGCAACATGCTCAAAATCCTTATGAAGTAAAAATACAACAGCAATATGATACATAAATCCATGGTAAGAGTTTATTTGAAATACTATGTAGAAACCCAATCACCAGATCTACAAAAGATATCAAGAGGTTGGAGAACAAAGGCAGAAATGTAAAATTTGGGGCTTTTCAACAAATGCCTTTTTTCATTCTGTACAAACTAGAAAAAGTCTGTAGGTTTTACGAAAATACTCAAAATTATACATCATTCCTCTCTTCGTCTTAGTTTATAATATAGAGCATACAACTTACTTTTATAGCTAATCGCTGGTATTTATTTACTTATTAGAGTGAATGCTTTGTTACTACTGGTAAAAAATGTAACAAATAAATCCAACTGGACTATATCCTGAATTATTATTTTTATATATGAAACACATGTCCAATCAGTCAAGAATCTCTAGTTCAATAGAAATTTCTATTGGAAGAAGAAAGGAGGAGGCAGTTTTATCAATTGTCCTTGACATAGCCTCTATGTCACTCTACATGCTGTTCTTCAATCTTAAGGAAAATATTTTCTGAAATGAAGCTGTAGGTTTTGGGGAATTAGCAAACATTTTCTTTCTGTCTTGCTTTTCTATAAGCAGGAACATTGTATGAATGTGTGAAGGCATTAGTAGTCTATAAGCATAGCACAGATAGATGATACTGTGTGAGAGTGAGAACAAGACTTAAGTAATTTTGATATTGAAATAATAATTTTATATTTCAAATCCTAAAACACAATAGTTTATAGTGAAGCCCGCTGTAATAATTAGCACTTACATTCATTGGAAATATTTAGCAAAGTGTTAGACAACCATCTATTTCTTACAATTCTATTTCTGAATGCATAGAAACATTATACAGAATAAAATTTTATTAGTTTTTTGGTATCTCTATGTAAAAATAAAATGTTTACAGTGTGGGTGAAGGATAAGAATACAATCAGGCAGCTGGCTACATAGAAAGCAGTTTGGATAATTCAGTAGCTTTCAATTCCTTTGATGGATGTTAGCATACTTTGGTTTGAATATAATCTGCAGACTAAAATGGAAGCAAATTAGTTTGAAGTACACTTTGGAATAATACTGTGACTTATGCTTATTTTTCTTGTACCCCATCTCCTCCCTTGGCAACTTCTTTGAATCAACTTCATCCCTCCAACAATTTAGTCACAATAGTTTCACTATCTATGTATTTCTCCTTTTCATGGATTATATAATTGATTGAATATATTCATTTAATGGATCAAAGAGATTCAGAATACTTTTCCTCTATAATTTAAGGAGAAATCAATAACTAGTGCAAGATTCAACTAGCGTGCAATAATAAGTTACAGTAGAATGATAATAAAGATTACTGCATATTTTAATCGTGTCGTCAGATACTTTTTTTCAATGTCATTTAATGTGTCTTGCAGCATTTGAAAGGGTACAACTCTATTTCAGTGGAGATGACAGATCAAAAATGTATAATGAATAAAAAATAATAATTGTAATTTCCAAGAAAGACTTCCATTCATATTGCTCCACTGCTTCATAAGCATGAATCCCTAATGAGGCAACTGATGAAATGTATGCTGTGATGCAAAAGAGTGGAGCTTAAATCATGATGTCATGGCAACGTTTCTTCATTTTGATGTCATGAATGGATATTTATGTACAAATGTGCACCATAATAATACACAAGAAAGAAAGGAAAATTAGCCTTTTTCCAATTCCCTTTTCTTGTCCCTTTCTTGTTTCTAATCATAAGATCAGTTTGCCTTCCCCCCCCCTTTTTTTGACAATTAACTTTATATCTGGAATGTAAATTTCATATTGTGTTCAGACCAGATTCAAGGACTATCATAACCTAACCTCTAGTTAGCAAACTGTGTAATCTTGACTTTATGAAAGCTGTCTAATACCTTATAAAAGGTGATGTGAGAAAAGGAGGTAAAGATGTCTGTCTATTGTTAATCATTTATTTATTTAAAGCATATATATTGCCACTCCAACTCTGTGTGGCGCCCAATCATATATTCACTCTACTGAGATTTAAGTCTGGGGTAGACGGCCATTTCCACCAACCAATTCCCATTTTACAGCTCCCAGAATAGCTTGCTGCTGAAATTGATCAATGAAGCTCTTTACTTTTGGATGATGCAATTTTTAGCTGTTGGAGATAGGGGAAGGGGAAGGATGGGTACATGGTAAATAAAGGATGCTATAGTGGACTCCATTTTTCCTCTTCAAGCCTTGTAAAATCTGAAAAAAAAATCTTCATTGATACCACCATGTCTTATGCACTAGAGACAATTCTTGTGTCTAATTATATTTGACCAAATAAAATGTTCTGTTCTGTTCTGTTCTGTCACTGCATACAGTCATTACAGCATTTCAAGGTATTTTCCTCAAATGCAAAGCATCGCACAATAGTTACACAGATAGAAGATGAAAAAAAAATATTTCTCAGATTTGCCACTCAGGTTTTTGAAAGTATGACTTGTTCACATGTTAAAGTTTTAGGTTGCAAGAAACTGTGATTTTCTTCAACATGGAAAAAGGTTGGTCATGCTAAACAGTCAAATTAGTCTTGATCTCATCTGTTCAGAAGAGGAAAGCTGTACTTGCCTCCTTTAATTAAGGACAGTTCCACAGAGATTGCTCTCTGTTAACAACAGGAATTGGAACCAGAATTTCTATTGCTATGTAACTGAAGGTTCTGAAGTGTGATGTAATGTGACTAAGCTGCTTAAGTAATGGAAGTTCTAGCACTTTTGTTGTCATCGTTAAGTGAACCCCACCAGGTTGTTAAGTGAAATATCATGTGGTTGCTATTTGCGATGTTACTTTTTTGCTATTTGCAACCTTCTGCTGGCTTACTTGCTGACCTTGCTTGCCAGAAGCAGAAATATGGATCTATCCTAAATGTATTGTTTGATATGTTATAGGTACTGTCTATTGTAAAAGCACTAGGTCCTTCTTAACCCTTAGTTGATTTTTTTTTCTTTTTCCTTTTTTAATTCTAAAAGTGAAATATATTTGGAAACTTTATCTGAAAAGGAGCAGAATAAATTACTTTTATCCTATCCTAATGTTGAGATATAGAGAGATACAGTATAACATCTTATCTATTTTGCCAGTAGTGATCCGTGTTTTAGATCTAGGAGTGTTAAACATGTTGCCTTTCAAATGTGACACAATCAGGACAGTTAATAGTGATGGATGTGGGAGATAGAAGGCCACACATTGTTTATCATTTCTTCAACACAATCTAGAACGTGATTCTATGCTTCACCCTAGCAGTGGTAGAAACATATTCTAAATGTGCTGTGATATGAATCTGATCTCACATCTATAGATAATATCGGTAAAACTGAAAGCTTATGCAGTTAAAAACACACTAACATATTTAATGTCCATTTGTGGTGGGTGCTGTGGGTGGGTGTATTCATTTATAATTATGTGACTGATAGCAATGCTAATATTATATTTATTGTTATGATAGATACCTTTCATTTAGTGTAAGATGTCAACCATGTAATCAGATTGTTTTCCATGCTACAAACCATCATTAGTGGTGGAAATGCCCAATTAGATTAATAGAAGAATTAATTAAATTCATGAGTCAAAAAGATAGTAAGATAATTAAGATTTTATAAATATATGCAATTGTGATTATATAAGCTTACAAACTTTATATGAATATATATCATTTATATGTGCTGATATATCAAAACATGAGCATGAATACAAAGTGTGAGCTTGTGTGTTTGTGTGTGTGGAGGATATGTATAATTATGTATAATTGACAGGTAAATTAATAGCAAAGTTAAACTTCAGAGTTCTCTGTTATCAATATGTTATTGTATTTAACTCATAGAAAGTATATAGGAAAGTCTCTTATCTGCCAGAAATCACCACAATTATTATCTCTGATCCATCCAGGCAGTGGTGAAATTCAGTCTAGTCACACAGGTTCTACTGAACTGGTATCGGTGACAAAGTTTGGCCCCGCTCAACCACCCTTGCCTTTTCCTGTCATATATCCCCTTCTTTTTTTTCTTTTTTACTCACCTGAATCATGCAGAACAGCTGTTTTACGTGCCTCTGCAGCCTTCCTAAACACCTGGGCTGCCTCCAGTAAGGAAAAACAAACATTTTAGAAGCTGCCCAGTGGTGCAGTTGACATGAGCATGCACAAAGCACATCGAACCGGTAGCAAAATTGGTTGGATTCCACCATTGTATCCAGGACCAAATATCTTAATTTGGTTCTTAATATTTTTTTCCTTCCTTCCAATATCCTAAACCCCTACTGTAAATATCTCTGCCACCTCAATTTTTGAAACAGTCTCTCTGTGAACCAAAATACAAAATCTTTTTTCTATTGTTATCTGATTAGATATAATAAGGCCATTTTACAAAATCAATTGCCAGTAAAGTCCAAATTGTTTTCAGTTGGTTATAATAAGTCTGTTTTCTTAAGAGAGTCCAATTCATCACTCATCCAATCTGCCAATTATAAATCTGTAAAATCCAAATTATCTTATGTTTTCTGCAACCTGGCTTCTCTTTTCCTGCCAAACTGCTTCTTTTTTTAAATCTCTTAGGATTCAGATTCCAGTCCATCCAATTTTAAGCCTTGCTTAGCTGAAATTGTTTGCATCTGGGAATCCTCTTTATTTTGAACTTTTAACCAAAGTTTTCAATTTGAGCTTGTAAATTAAAAATATTTTTTCAAAGCATTCCTACCAGGTTTTATGTTTAATCTGGTGCATTACTTGCATTTTTAAATATGCAGCAGACTCTTCTTTATCTAAGTTTACACACACAAAGAAAAAAAAAACAATTCAAAGACCAAAAAAAACCCCATAATGTAACAAAATAGTTGTGGAGAACATTCACATTGGAGATATGAAGAAAAGAAGAAAAACAAAACGTTTCATCAAAAATTAAAAAGAAAATAAATCTACTGTGTTTCTTCAAAAATACACCTGGGTCTTATTTTCTTTTGACCCCCGAAAAACCAGCTAGGGCTTCTTTTTTAGAGGTGTCTTAATTTTCCCCTCATGTGCCGTGTCTGTCCACCAGGCTACTGCTTTTGCAGCCGAAACAAGTAAGCAACCCAACGTGGCTTACCTGGCTACCGGGCTGCTTTTGCAGCTGAAAAGGACAGCACAAATACCATTTTTGCCCTTCTCTTTCTGGGTGCAGCACTTCTGCTTGTTGGGCTGCTTCCCTAAAGCCAGCAGCTTTGCAGCCGTCACTTTGCTTTTTTCCTCTTCTCAAGCCTCCCCAAAAGAGGGAAAAAGCAAAGCAGCTGG
>JAEANM010029384.1:0-10193 GCA_017656035.1 Myanophis thanlyinensis | reverse complement strand
GCACAAGACTGAAAGAAAGGACTTGCATACAAACCAAACATGAGATGGAAAGCATCAAGCCTGCACAAAGGCAAACCGTTGAATAACCAATCACGACGTGCAATATACAGCCAGATAGGCAGCCAATCCACATGCACAATACTAGGCAAGCAGCAAAAAACACCACCAACTGACAAACAGTGAACTTCATTCCATTTGTTCTGATGAAGGAGACGAGTGAGTCCCCAAAACATTAGCTATTATAAATCATGGTCTGTGACAGCCTGCTGTATGTTCTTTCTTGTTTTGTATGTTTCTTTTGCAATAGATTTGTAGAAGCTACCTGTATAAGATACTGGGTGATGGGAGTTTCTTTCTTTTACAGAGGCAAGTTGTGTTACGGAGATGGCATTGATGATGGCTTGCTGGAAGGCAAATGAATTCAGTGATACTGCTTGTGCTAAGGAGATTAATACATTCTTTGAATGTGCAGCAAAAGCAAAAGTAATTGTGTTTGATTTTTTCCCAATATTCTATAAAGAAACTGTTTTCCATATATATTTAGTGTGTAATGCCTTAGAATCACCAATTGTTTTACTTGCATAGCATTTTGTTTAAATTTTCTTCAATAAATTTTCATCTAATTAAAATGGGCAGCAATGATAATTTAGCAAATATAAGCAGAGACAATTGATGCTTCAAGGTGCTGGTACTAGCGTATGAAATCCTAAATGAATTGCTTTTCAAATAATTATAAATACTTATCAGCCAGGGGAAGTAATCAGTGGTGATACTGCTGCCATTTACATTATTAAAATGAGAAACAAGACTAGGATAACATCACTACCACTATTGTCATTTCTTCATTGAAAAAAGAGTCTGCTTTAACTGTTTGTTATCCTCACTCAATGAATCGCTTTTTTTAAAAAAGCCAAAGAACTGTGCAAACTATTTGGAGCTCAGAATGACCCTGGGAAGTGCAGTTTGGAAATATTTCTGTATTGGTTCAGCTGGAAATGACTCAATTGGGAATGCTTATTTTGACCTGTGCATAGGACCACAATGAGACCACATTGCTTTTGGTAATGTTGGAACATCTCAATTTAAACTTGAAACTTAAAAAGTCTAAACTGCATTTTTTTAAAAAAACTATTGATTTCTGCCATCTTTTTCTAGAACCAAAAAGTTACAAATTTATCCTGTTATTGGGAGTATGCTTCTTGACATAGAAGAATAGCACAAAGGCCCAATGCTCAATACTCAAACAATTAACTTTATTGCTAACAAAACAATATAAAAATGGAGGAAGTATATGTTTAATTCAGACATGAGCAAACTACGGCCCGCGGGACACACCCGGCCTGTTGGGCTTTTTAATGCAGCCCACCGAACTAGTTCTGGCGCAGACTGGGGAGTTTGCCCTCACTGACGCCTCCCTCGGCAGCATATCCCTAGCGCCGCCGGCGAAGCAGGACAGGCCGCTGACGCCCGCGTGTCTTTGCAGGCATGGGATGCCGAACGCAGCAGCCATGAAGAAGGTAAGAGGGCGGCGGGCGGGCAGGGGCGGCTCCGCAGCGGCAATGCCAGTTCTTCTCCCGCCGCCCAGTTGCTGCTGATGGGGCAAAGCTCTTCCCCATCACAGCACCTGGGTGGCGGGGGAAGAGCTGGCGTTGCCGCTGTGGAGCCGCCCCCGCCCGCCGCCCTCTTACCACCTTCATGGCTGCTGTGTTCGGCATCCCACGCCTGCAAAGACACGGGGAGGGGGGGGCTGCAGGAGGGGGAGTAAGGGTGGGGGGGGCTGCGGGAGGGGGAGGGGAGCCCGTCATTGTGGCCCACGAGTCAAAAAGTTTGCCCACCCCTGGTCTAAGTGCTTAACTATTGTTACAAAATAGAATTGAGGGGAAAAGTTGGAAGTATGCCATATCCCCAAAATTTGCTTTGGATATCTGGAAGACTGCATGTAAGTCTCATTCCCATACTAGGGGTACCATGAAAGTATCCTATGCTTCATTAACTCCTAAAATTGGAAGTACTTATGATGCTTTGTAAAAAAGAAAACTTATTAAAGAAAAATAATTGCTGAAATGATCCATACATTACATACTTGCTCATTGTTGTCCTTGTGGTTATAGAAAGTATGAGGAGCTGCATCGTCAAAATAATTTATATAGAACTTAAAAGTCATATTTCCAGTTCTGTTTTTTCCATTACATTTATTTGTAGAAAATAATATATTCTTAAAAAACAACTAGCAAGATAAGACCAAACTAGTCACAAAGGGTGACCAAAATAATATATTTTTCTCATATTCCTAGGGATAGATTTTTAAAATTCAATTATTCTACATTTGCCATCAAGTTGTTAAAGTAATAAATGAGAAAAAAATAAACTTTTGACAATACCAATTCAGTTTGTCAAAATTGACTCTAGTCATTTAGTGATTGTGATGGGATCCATAGCATTGGAAAAAATCACTGGGAATTTACATTGCAGTTCAATAATTGCATAAATTTATTTGCGCTCTTTTCAGGCAAAGAAAAAGGAAACAACTTCAGAAGAATCTTCAGGAACTCTTGATTCACAACAAGCCAATAAATTACTTGGACGATACCCAACTATTTCACACTATTATTAACAAAAATTGTTTCTGTAAATATCTGGTTATTAAAACCTGAAATTAGATCAACTTTGGAAAACTTCCCGACACCCGCTTGTTAAAACTGAGGAGAAATAATCTTCAGAATTATATAAGTGACTTTGTCTAAAAAGATCTGTTGCCAGTAAGACCAAAGTTTATATTTTCTTTGATGTGAAGTTTCTTCAAGCAGAAAATTTCTTTATGGTTTTTCAGTTATTGTCATATTGAGTTATATGAAATAAAATCTTATAATGAAACATGCTCTATAAATACTAAAATTAAATTATAAGTTAAATAGTTTTTCATGTATATTCAAGTTTATTATTTATTCTTGGTAATCGAGTAAGTTTTCTCTTCTAAGTCCTGGCTAAAACAGTGTTTCTGGCCTACTAGATGAAGATCAGTAGATCTGCTTATCCTATCCATGAGATTCTCTCCTCTCTCTCCTGGATCTTCCTTGGGAGCAGTACTTCTCTAGATCATGACTGTTTCTTCATTTTTCCTAGTGGGAATGTGACAGTCAGTTCAATCCAGTGCCCAAGGAGTTTTCACTTGAAAGTACTCTCAGCTAGGAGCTCTTTGAAGTCCTGCTTCCAAAAACTACACATTGCTAAGTCCTATGAGTGCCTTGACATTTGTGGGATGAGCCTTTGAGAACGGAGGCACTTTGATTCTCCCTGATAATATTGAGAGCCCAGGAAAAGCCTTTGGTAAAATCTTTATCCTGCACTGTAGTACCCATTCAAACCAAAAGCATGTTTAATATAATAGGCATCTCTTGATCTGTGTGTCAGGGTTCCAAGTAACATCTCCACAATAATCAAAACTCCAAGGCTGTAGTATTCCTCAAAGTATAGATTTATTAGAGACATCATATTGGCACATCTGGGGAAAATCTGAATTCCCGCATTTCCCCCACCCAAATTAGAATCAAAGTTTCTTCCCCCAAGGTGTCACATGTAACGTTCTTCTCCAATCCCATCCAGGGTGAACTGATGGGTCACCCTCAAGCACTCCCTCCACAGTGTTGGTGCAATGTCCTTAGTTCTCACGGGAAATAATATTGTGGCCTGCCAACAATATCACCCCAAGCAACTATCCTCCCTTCTACCATCTAGTGTGGCAGCCCTAAAAGAGAAAAAACAAAAAGAGAAAAATCCAAAAGGTTCTTTTGGGGCTGACAGGCTGAAGGGGGAGGCCCTTCAACCGATGAATGCATCCTGGAACAAAGCCAACAACTTGGAATTACTAATTTTTTCTTAACCACCTCTCTTACCTCACCCCAGGAGGTCCCTTAAATTTATTTTGGGAACTTCTCATGAAATTGTTTTATTAGTCTATCTCAGTGATGGCGAACCTTTTAGGGACTGAGAGCCCAAACCACAAGGTGTACATGCACGCCAGAAACCTGAACACCAGCTGGCCAGTTGGAAGCGGAGCATCACAACACCAGCAGCTCTGCAAGAGGCGAGATTTTTTGTGAGCTGTCTTGTTGAAACAAGTTTCCCTGCAAACGATGGCAAGAAACATGGTAGTGGTGAGCTGGGGCAACAACGTGTGTGCCCATAGAGAAGGCTCTGAGTGCCACCTTTGGCACACATGCCATAGGTTCGCCATCACTGGTCTATCTGCTTGCAGATTCCAGCTTTTTACCCAGGTAGCTTCCGAAATAAGATATCCTTTCCATTGTGCTAAATATTGTAATCTACCTCTATGGAATCTGGAATCTAATATCCTTTTCACTTCCTAATGCTTTTGTCCTTGAACTACCGTGTTTCTTCTAAAAAAGGCCGGATCTTATTTTATTTTGACACCCTCCCCCCCCCCCCCCCAAATGGCTAAGCCTCCTTTTTGGAGAGTTCTAATTATTGACTCACCTCATGGCAGTGGCACCCACAGCCCTGCTGAGCAGGAGCCCACTGTTGGACCACTTCTGCAGTCACTTGCCACCACTCGCATGCATCACCTCTTTTGGGCTGGTTGATTATCTCTTTTGCATAATCTACAGATGTTGTTGATGTTTATGTGTCTATTGAGTGGTTTGCCAGATTGCCAGGCTTCTAGAAACTCCCTGGCATTTTTGGATTTGGCCTGATCTAGGATTATCACGTCTTTCCAATTGAAACTGGTTAAATCTGTCTATATGTTGTTAAATTAAAGAATTTGCCATTCTTCTGACTGCCAGTTGGTGTTCATGGAAGCTCGCATCATGTATGTCTTCTCCATTATTTTATATTTCAAATTTTTATTATAGTATAAATAATTTCCCCAGAGCTTAAGAGCTTCTAATATTTTCCACACTTGTTGGTCGTTCACCAGGCTGAATGACCAAGACATATTTATTTGCACAGAATTGCTAAACTGATGATGGTATCCACAACATACTATTAAGCCTTGAAGTAGAAGGCATGAGTTATTATTAAGAGTCACCCTGCTCCAGGAAGAACCATAACTTAAGAGTAAGGGGGAAACAAATCTTGGCGTATAATGTATCTGTACCAGTTCTAGATATTCACATCTCTGAGTTCTTTAGGTTAGGCAAATAGAGGGTGTGGCTGGAACTGTCTTTGCCCAACTCTGGAAATACATCAGATACCATCTTTCCAGGATGAGCTCTTGCCCTCATCATCACTTATCTGATAGGTGCTCTACATGAGCTGTTTAATAGGACCCCTAGAAGCTGCAGTTAGTCCATAATGCCTAGTAAATCCATTGCCATATCAAGTAACATGTACTCCAGGCTGGCTTCATATTAGCTTGGGAGTGCAATTTAAGTGCTGGTTGATACCTATGAAGCCTTATATGGCTTGACTTCTCCAAATGTAGAGATCCCTACTTTTCCTGAGGTTTGGGAGTGGAGGCCTATACTGTGGAACTGACAGAAATAATTGTGTCTTACCATTACCTATCATGAGCTTGATTTAGCATCCCCTTTGCTATTTCCTAGTATCTGGAGAATACTTCCTAGTCAAGTCCACACATTCACTGAGATTACAGTGCTATGCATACAGAATTTACATTTACAAGGCCTGAAGCCCCTGTTCTCCACTTGGCAGAAAATTCCCCATGTTATCTGAAAAAATATAATGGATGCATCTCTGACAGAGCCTCTCATCAATTTTGTGGCTGTAAAATAAATATATTTTCCTGAAATTCACATTCCAGTAAAAAGCATGTATCCCATTTCTGAGACCTATCCAAAAGATTTTGTTGTTAACTATTGGCAAAAAGACTTCATTGCCCCCTTGTCTTTATCCAAAAGAGTCTCTATCTTTTTGTTAAAAAGAGGAATGATTCTCTTTCTACTATAGATTCATGTTCATGGCTATACATCTGTCTTTTTAAATTCTGCAATTAAAAGAATTACAGAATTCTTTTTCTGTAATTCTCTTTCCCCCCATCTTCAAATTCATAGAATGGCTACAGAAGGCACAGATTTTTGCCAAGTTACTTACTCCTCAGAGGAGATTACAACCTGATTTCTATGGTACAGGCACAAGCATTTAACTGTATTTGAAACACATTATGGATATTCTTAAGATCCAGTGTTAATGCAGTGTATAAAATATATTTTTCATGACTGGCAAGACTTTTTAAAAATTTGGTTAATTTATTAATTTACTCTGAATTATTTATCTAAATTAAGAATTTGCCCTGCCAGTGGTGAAAAATATGATTTATGCTAGACCATACTAAACCCATTAATTTATTTGAATGATCTACCATTTGAATTAAGAGCTATCTTGAGGGAGATTTTCTCTTAGGCAACCAGGATATCTCAATTTTCTTGTCCATATTGAGGTCTTTTATAAAAGCTGGATGAACTCCAAAACATTTGTTTTGCAATGAAGTCCATATCAGCAAAGCTAACACTGAAAAGCCCACTCTTAATCCATCTTGGAAAGCAGAGATTTGTGAGAATTGGGCTTATACAATGCTCAAGTAAAAGCCTCTTTTAGGAAGAACAGGTGAGCTGAATAGGTACCCAAAAAAGCCAAGAAGTAGTTGGGAAAGAATTTTGCTTTCTTTAGTCATTCACACAAAGCAGAGACTCAGGAGATCTCAGTTCCATTTTTTGCTGGAGGAGGAAAAGCTAGTGACAAAGATAAGTGTGCCTTTAATGGGGCTGCTGTGATTTTTGTTCCTTGCATGAAAATGACAGGAACCTCTGAGCCCCTATGAAAGCGAAGGGAGGGGAATAGCGGCACAGGAGGCCAATGATAAATTCAGCCAGAGACAGTAACGTAAAACACCAGCATGAAGAATCAGCTCCCGGCCAGCGGAAGGATGCTCCCCCATGTGTTCCTCTCACTGCTGTGGCTTGGATCTGGGCAGGTAGGAAATGGGGCTTTCATGTGCCGGCAATCATTTAGCTGTTTAATGTTGTACTGACCAGCTCATGATGCCTGGCAGAATATTATTTAGCCTATCTAGGCATGCCAAGGTTATGGAAAAGCTTGCTAATAGATCTATGGCATTGGAAGAGTTAGAGATTAATTTTACACCATGGGAGCAATGCAAACAGTAGGAATAAATTTACATAGCGAGGTTTGCAAACTACGTTCATGTTCCACACATGGCAATCTCAATGTCTCAATCTTGATTGATTGATTAGCCACGATCAAGCATGTAGTCTGATCATTTATAGTAATATAATGCTAGGATTTGGAAAGATACCTAACTTTCTTCCTCCTATGCATCCAGGAGGAGAAAAAGCTGCAAAAAGGGGGGTGTTACTTCCAAGCAATGCATCTAGAGCAAGCTATACTGTGGAATGACTTCCTCACTAGGAACTCCCTCATTTGATGCAGATTCTCCTCTCTGAATGCTGAATGCAAATAGGCTGGCAGTCTCCTCTATGCCTTGTAAGGAATTCTTTGTGCAATTTGGCTGTATTGATGTGGTTTAGTTGACTTCTGCAGGCAATCTTTATTCAGATGATTAAACAACAATGCATCCCCATGAGATATCTGGGAGAGATAGAATTACAAAGGCACTTCTAAGTTTAAAATAACCTTCCCCCATCCCAAGTATGCAGGTGTCATTGAATATCTGTCCTTTTGCTCATTTTCCCATGAAGTCAGTGATGCAATCAAGGAGCAGAGGTCCCTGCAGATCAAGCAAAGGGCAGCAGCCACCGATGGGCATTGAAAATAACGCCACAATAACCAGCTGTTCTGAAAAGCAACAAGCAACAAATTGAGGATAACTTACTGAAATAAAACTCCTGCTTAAAATTCCAAATGTAAGGGATTGCAAGACTTGATCTAAGCGGAAAGTGTTGCTCCTACCCACTTGCCTTGGAATTAGTAAACATCAAGTATGTGTTCAAAAATAATAAGTTTTATGATGTTTTAAAGACCAGAGTCTTCCAAGGACTTAAATCTTTTTCCTTTGTGGTACTACCAATATTTGATAACTTTTATATCCCTTTTTGATTTCATAACTAACTTAATTTTTAATAACTTAAGAGCTGTAAGATATTAATTTCTTTAATGTCAGAGCATGGAAACTTCACTATAAAGTATAAATGCAAAGTACAATCTGATTGCAATGGCTGACTTAAAGATAATTGCAAAAGAAAATGAACTAGCAATATTCTACCTCCCCACCTCCAAAAAAGGCAATCTCTTTGCTTGTTTGGCCTGGTAATACAGCCAGTCTGTTGTAAGACATTGGTCAAGATGTTGGGCTTGGTCAAGAAAATGAAGTTGCAAGAACCTAACTCTCTTCGATGAGAAAGAGCCTACAAGATTCACTCCTTTTATTTAAAAAGATGTTATGAAGATTTCCAAAAAGAAAAACACTGACTGTAGGTTCTTATGAAAGCAAGATCAGAGGGACCCTCCAGCCAACTCATAAATCCCTTTCCACCTCTTCAGCTGATTCCAGACAGACCTTTTAACATGCACCACGCATGGTTCTTTAGAGCAATTTCATGGAGTGTCCAGATGACATCAACATCCTTACTTTTATCTTTCTTTTGTCCTTTGTTTGCTTGAATGGGAGTAATCCATTTTGGAGAAAAAAAAATTAGTCATGCAAATCTCAGAAAAGATTGATCTTCTGTAACACTTTGCTTCTTTAAAATTGGGAAACAGATTTGATATGAGCTCTTATCTATTCCTTCTCATAAGTATCAAGATGTTCTGAGATTTTTTTTTTAAATAAATGTTTTTATTTTTTCTTAATACTGGAATTTAAAGATATTACATTTGTAGCTGTGAAGGTAATTTTGTACCTTGGCACTTTTTTAAAAATTCTGAATAAGTAAATTGAACAAACTTTTTTCTGTGACAGCACAGGAGAGAACAGTATATTTGTAGGCACTTGTGTTTGTATATATCTGTAAAAATGTATGGGGATGTCCTTTCCTCTTCTCTGTGTAATCCAAAGCAGATGTTGCAAGGGAATGGGCAAAGTTAATGAAGGAGGAATGTCAGAATTTGAATATGCGTACTTAATGTTTTTTAAATACGCAGTATATATTTATATTTTAAGCAAAATAGTGCCAGCAACATAATGGTGAAAAGAAGTACTAACATTAAGTGGTTTTCAGTGTGATACATTTATTAAGTTAGCTGGAAAGTCTAACTTAATTAACAATAATTCATATATGAAACAAAATGTAAAAAGATAGAATACTTTATAATATATTTTCTGAATTTGGATTAATAAATCACTACACAGTATTACAATGGGGATTGTAAAACACTTATAAGTTTTCCAGTCACGAAAATATGTGTCAGCTCTGCCATCACATCGCTTCAGTTTCACTTCACATTGATGGCATCCTGCCATAAAAGAGGGGAGAGGGAGCAAGGCAAGGCAATGCGGGAAGGGGGGAATGACAGGAACTGGAGGTGCCAATCGGAGACAACAGTTGAGAGATCCAACCGTGAGAACAGAATGCAAACATCCATCAAAGAAGCGCCAAACCCTGGACTGTTACCAAAACAATGAATTTGAATACTATTTGACACTGACCAGATGACCAAGGAGGGTGAGGACCTAGGAAGGCCCAGGGAGAAGGTAAATTTATTGAATTTACATGGGAATATTCAGATCTGGCTTTGCTTATGCTGTTAACACTCTATCTTAGTAAAAGCAAACCTTTTCTCTACAAATGGAGTCAAAAGTTTTTCTTTCCTAAGGACTCAAGCTGGGACAGGGATGACTGTGAGGCTCCTCTGAAACAGGACTTGTGGTATATCTTGGTTGCCCAACTTTGTTTATGTAAATAAGTATTATTGTTGTAACCATAGGTCATAAGAATGTAGAATAGAATAAAATACAACAAAATAACAAATAAAATAAAGTAATTAAAATGTGTTAGATGTAATTAAAATGTGTTAGATATGAAACAAAATAAAGTCAAGACTACAATTAATAATTTAAAATTCGCTTTCTAACTTTAAAGGACAATACAGCAATTATAGCATTAATAATACCATTAATAGCTGAAAACACATCTTCAACATGATAGAATAGAATAGAATTTCTTTATTGGCCAAGTGTGATTGGACACACAAGGAATTTGTCTTGGGTGCATATGCTCTCAGTGTACATAAAAGGA